>PVIJ01003183.1:68104-141262 GCA_004024925.1 Scalopus aquaticus | reverse complement strand
GAATTTCATCAGTAGTCGATCTATTTCTTTGAAGAATGTTGTTGAGATTTTTATTGGGATAGCATTAAATCTGTAAATTGCTTTTGGTAGGATTGCCATTTTGATAATGTTAATCCTTCCAATCCATGAACAAGGGATGCCTTTCCATCTTCTTGTGTCTTCTTCTATTTCTTTCAACAGAGTTTTGTAGTTTTCTTTGCTACTCATTATTATGACTCGCAGATGTTTTGCTTTTTACCTAGCGTCTTTAAGTTCAGCTGGCCTGCAGATTATAGTCTGCTAAAGGACAATGCTTCTAGCAAGAGAGATTAAAATAGTTTCACTAAATCAATAGTTGAATTCTTCATCAGCCTATTTTGGGATCCTTATGACATTAGGCCACAATGGATGAAAAAAAATAGATAATTTATGGACTGGAATTATTTATCTTAATCACCTAAGAGACTGTGGGTTGCTGAGACACAATGGAGGTAAAGAGGACTATGTCTGGAACCAAGGTAATTTCCTGGGGTTCCTGTCAGCAATGACATGTCCAATAACACTAGTCAATTATTTTTTACAAAAGTCATATAACTGAAATAAAATTAGTCATTTCCTATCAATTTGTTTGTGTTCAACACGAATATGACAGTCAAATTCTAATTTTGGCTCTAGTTTTCTTGTAATCTGCAATAAATTGGATATTTACGTCATGAAATGCATGCCAACAGTAATAGGCCTATGATTAATACCTGTAAAAAATCAAGTCATAGACTACTTCTTAGATTTCTTCACTTGTCTCTTGTACAGCTGTTCAGGAGTATCTCTGGGGAGTGTCCAGCAGTAGTCAGTCAGCATTGTAGTGGATCATTTTCCCTGGTATCTTTGTTCCATTGATGCGATGCATTAATGAAAACATCCATGATGTTTATCACTGACCATACCATAGTTTTCAGGGAAGAAATCCAGATGGGAAGTGATGGTAAGTGAAGGAAGTGAACCTTTAGAGACATGTTGCAGCCAAGTTTCTGATACTGCATCAGCATGTCTTGTACTAGTTTCTTGTAGTTTTCTGCCCTAACATTCCCAAGAAAGTTTGTAGACACTAGGTGAAAAACATTCCATGCTTGTTTTGCATCTCCCTTCAGTAAGTTGTTGAATTGGTCATCTCAATGCAGGCAGAATGTTTGGGTGGACTATTCTCGACTTCTTTTGCTTCGTTGTTCTGCCAGGAACCAAGCAGAAGTAATAGTCTTTCATGTAGTTGCTTGGCTCTCTCCACACCATGGGGACTGCAAACGGCATTGATGGTCTTTTGCCACTGAACCACAGTGAAAGCTGTGTTGGACATGTAGCACAGCATATATGCGGGAACCCAGGCTTGTCTAGGTCACCAACCTGCATCCGAAGTAAAGATGATAGCCTTCTTTACTTGAGAAGTGATACTTTTCTTCTGGTTGGCAAATATCACTTCCCACAAATAGAGCAGAAATTGACCACGCTATTAAAAACTTTCAAGGACTTACTGTTCTGTATTGTGCCTAAATGGATAAAATAATAGCAGTTCTATGGAACAGTAGCTTAAACTGCCTCGGACAAAGTCTGAAATATTTTCAATGCTCAACCTTTCCAACAGGGCTTTATGTAGTGCACTGCTGATGTCAGCTTACTTCAGCAGCCTCCTGGCAGTAGTATTGCATTGCATCAGAAAATGAAGTAATCAACTCTGGATGATGTGTGCATGATGGTATTATGCAATGTGATGCAATATTACATCATTCTATGCTGATTTAGGATGTTGTTGCAGTCCTACTGGATAAATTAACACAGTGAAACATATAAAATGAATTATATGAAATATCTTCAAAATGAGAGCTAATAAAAAAAAATTTCAGGATCTCCCTGGTGGCGCAGCAGTTAAGCGCTGTGCTGAGGAGCTGTCGACAGCGGCGACGCGCGCTCGACACCTGGCCAGGGAGATTCCCACATGGCGTGGCAGACCTCTCCTGCCTCGCCCCACTACTCCCCTCAGCAGTGTACTTCGGTCTATCTGCCTGTTCTGCTCCCCACTCTGTCTCTGGTGAAACTTCTTGCTGCCCCACGCCTCTGGCCTCTACCCCAGCTTGTATGCATAAATAAATAAATCTTTAAAATTTTTTTCAGGGTTATATTCTTGTTCAGAACACCAAGATACTACAGATTAGGACTTTTTTAAGTCAGTTATGTTCTCACTGTTGACCAGTGTAATACATGTTAATGGAAAACTGTAACGACCAAAAAAAAAAAAATGCAAACTGACTGTGGTTTCTGACCATTGGGCATGACTATGTGATTGCAGGACCAACTAAAGGAAATAGGAGTGAGGTTCTATTGGAAGGTCAAGAAACTATGGCATGTGTAATTAAATGTGAAAATCACAGATATTAACTATAGTATCAGGACAAATTATCAAAAATGAGAATTGTAGTTGTTTCCATATCTTGTCTGTAATGGAAACATGTTTTGTTGGGACTATGTGTCTTTTTATTTTGGAAAAGAATGAGAACTTCTTTAGTTGTGAGAGTGAAATAAATTGTTAGGTGGTAATATCTTGGTATATTGTTTTGTTTAAACAACTTAATATGTATATGGGAGAGTGCATGCGGAAGCTGAATAGCTAACGGGATGGGCAGTTAGATATAGATCCATTGTCTCTTAGGTACCAGTGACTTCTTTAGTATAGACTCTGTGATAAGCAAGGGGATTTCTTGGACTACTCCATTTAAAAGACCCAGATTGCTGCTGCCATGTTGATAGATTAAAACACAAAAATTAAGGATAGTCTCAGTAGATGCAGAAAAAACAATGAAAACACTTAACATCAACTCCTAATAAAAACTTTCAGCAAGCTATAAGCAAAATGGAACTTCAATCGGATAGGACATTCTACAAAAAAAAAATAAAAATAAAAATAAAAATCTACGTAATGCTCTACTGAATGTCCAAATAAGGAGTAGATGTTTTCCCTCAACATTTTTATTCAGTGCTGTGCTGCAAGTTTTAGTTACTGAAATAAAGTCAGATTGTAGATATATAAGTGATAGATAGATAGATAGATACATAGAAGAAAAAAGCCTTTCAGTTTGGAATTGTCTCTATGTGGAAAATTCTATGGAATCTACAATATTTACTATAACCATTAATTTAATAAATTTATAGAAGACAAAATAAGTGTATTAATTAATTATAAGTTTAACAAATTTGCAGAATAAGAAATCAATGTCAATTCTATATGCTCACAGAAGATTGATAATTAGAAGATGTAAATTAAAAAAAACGTTTTTGCAAAATCAGTAGTAATTAGAAGGGAATGGGGAAGGGGAATGGGTAAATCAGGAAAAAAGGACATGGTATGGTGAAGGGTAGATTTGAATTGGCAGCTACCTTAATGTAGCATCTACACATATTGATGCTCAATGAGCACCTGAATCTTATATAATGTTATATGCAGTGTTATTTCACATAAAATATTTTTAAAAACATCTAAAAATATGAAGTTCTTAGAGAGATATCTGACAAAAAAGTTCAAGAACTGTACATTCAAAACTAGAAAACATTGTTGAAACTAAAGAAAACTCCCACAATGGATCGATTATTTATTCAGCAACATTATTGCTAGAATTATTGTAAATATATGTACATTAATAACATTTTAGTTTACACCAGTATCTATATAGAAAAATAATTCAAAGCAGATGAACCTAATACATAAATTATAAAACTTCTACAAAAATTGAAGGTAAAACTTTGGTGATCTTGGATCAGACAAGGTTTACTTATACACAGCAAACAAAACATGATCCCTAAGACAATGAATTGTTAAATTGGGGTTCATTAAATGAAGAAATTTGCTCTTTGAAAGGTGTTTAGAGAACAGAAAGATAAAGTACTAGCTAACAGAAAATATTTGCAAATAAAATATATGATAAAGGACTTGTGTGTTAAAAATGTAATGATTTCTGTTGTGCCAGCAGGACGCAGGGCAGGTTGCCTATTATCCAGGCAGACAGATAAGGATGAGTACTGGAGCTTTCAGTGGCTTTGTAGGCTTTCTTTTTTTTTTAAATATAATTGTTATTATTACTTATGTCTTTTATATTATTGTGTATTCCCCATAGGCTTCCCACCACCAATTCACCCGTGAACCTCCACCATAGTCCCCAGTGCTCCCCTCCCCCCCCATTCTGAGCGCCTATCCTCCCCCTCTCTTGCTGAATGTCTCTCTTTTATTTGGTTCCCCTATATCCCTGTTATAAGTGAAACCATTTGATATTTTGCTTTTTCCTTTTGTCTTATTTCGCTGAGTATGATCCCTTCTAGCTCCATCGATGTTGCTGCAAATTGCATGTGTTTATCATTTTTGAATGCTGAGTAGTATTCCATTGTGTATATGTACAACATCTTCTTGATCCGGTCATCTATTTGTGGGCATTTGGGTTGTTTCCATGTCTCAGCTACTGTGAACAGTGCTGCTATAAACATGGGGGTGCATGTAATCATTTTTTTTTGTAGTGATGCAGCCAGATACAGGGCAGGCAAGAGGGGTTGGGTGGCCAGGAGGTTAGTAGGCCTACCAGACCCCAGTAAATCTGCGCCTTTTGGGCTCTCCATCGTCATCTCATGGACTCTGATACTACTGCCTCTGCCTCTGCCTCTGCTTCTGTGCCCCGTCACGCTCCTGCACTGCTGCCCTCCTGCGACGCCGCCCTTATATAGTGTCTCTCCAGGCCCAGGTGTGCCCAATCCCGCACGCACATGCCACCACGGGTGCACGTGCTGGACCACAGGTGTCCATCATTAAATCTATTGGTGGAAGGGCAGAAAATCCTGATGTCTCTTTCATTTACCCTACAATTCCTCACAAATCATTGACAAGTAAACAACCTAATATAGTTTACAGATTTGAAGAGACACTTGACCAAAGATGATATACAGATGCCACTAAGCATATTAAAAGATGCTTAACATCATTAGTCATGAAGAAAATATAAACTAAAACCACATTAATGTAGCTCTGCAGGATTTTCACCTGCATGCACAGAGGAAGAACCAGTGACTGCTGAGGAGGTAGCCAGGGAAGGCGGCACTGAGGCATTGGTGGGGGAAAGAAAGACACCCAACTCCTCCTACTTATCATCTTCCTGGGCTGGGATGGCTCCCGCACCCCCACCCACCCCCCCCACCCCCACACACACAGAGCACAGCTCCCCACCCCTCTTTTCCATGACCTCCCACCAGACACTGTTTTGGGGAGGCGCCAGTTACCTCTCCCTAGAGTCGGGCTGGTTTCTGAAGTGCCCTTGCAGCAACTTGCTAAATACAGGCTAAAAATAGACAAAAGTAGTCATCTGTACCTCTCGGAGGTTTATTTACCCCAAGGACAAAGGAAGAGCTACACTAAGAAGTCTAGATAGTACAAAAGTAATTTTTGAACATCCACTGTGTGTGAGATGTCACTAGACTCAAGGACCAGGCATAATCGTCTTTTAAATTAAAAACAAAACAAAACACAGCATTGTATGATACATCACTTGGTCACCTAACTACCAAGAAGTTCATTCAGTTACTGAGCCAATCACCTGATAAGGCTTTTGGATTTAAACAAGACGGCAGAGGTACTGAAAGTATAAAGTAGAGGTATTTATGACATCTTAAATGAACTGGAAGGCATCGCCTGGGTAAGTCTAAAAACAACGTATAATGGAGGGCTGCAGGCCCTCTGCGGACGGGACTCCCTGTCCAGTGTTAAGGTCAGTCAAAAGATGTGACCGAGGGCCTCCCCGGTGGCGCAGCGTTTGAGCGCTGCGCTGTGGAGCTGTCGGCAGCGGCAACGCGAGTTCGATGCCCGGCCGGGTAGAATCCCACATGGTGCGGCAGACCTCTCCTGCCTCACCCGCTGCTCCCCTCAGCAGTGTACTTCTGATCTGCCTGTTCTGCTCCCCGCTCTGTCTCTGGTGAACTCTCTCACCGCCCCACGCCTCTGGCCTGTACCCCAGCTGTATGTAAAAAAAAAAAAAAAAAAAAAAGATGTGACCGAGCTCCATCAGGAAGAGAAGAAATTAGATGATTTTATCTAAAGCTGCATCCTGAACTCTAAATGTTAACCAAGTATTCAACAAATCAAAGATTAACTTACATTGCATAACACGATATTATAAAAATCACTGGCCTTAAAGGCCAAACCGTTATAGTTTTGAAAGTCCCTCCAGAAATAAGACTTAGAAAGCCTGGCTCAATAGAGCACTTACAAATCTCAAGGATACACTGAGTTTTGTGTTCAGAAGAGAGTGAAACACACAATATAATGAAAATAAATTCCCCAAACCACAATGGAAATATCCCTAAACCTAAACCTACTTTCTTTTTTTTTTTAAAGATTTATTTATTTATGCATACAAGCTGGGGTACAGGCCAGAGGCGTGGGGCGGCGAGAGGGTTCACCAGAGACAGAGTGGGGAGCGAAACAGGCAGATGGACGGAAACACACTGCTGAGGGGAGCAGCGGGCGAGGCAGGAGAGGTCTACCGCGCCATGTGGGAATCTCCTGGCCGGGCGTGGAACTCACGTTGCTGGTGCCGACAGCTCCACAGCACTGCACTTAACTGCTGCGCCACCAGGGAGGCCCCCTTTTTTTTTTTTCCCCTAAACCTACCTCCAAAGACTTGAGTCAACCATGTCAGGACATAATGATTGTTGGATTTCTATGGCAAGTCTTTCTCCTTTGTTCTCCCCAGTCAACCTTTTACAACAGATTGCACACCAAATTCCATCCAGCGTAGTAGAATCTGCCTTCCCTACTCCAATAAGACAATTTCCTAAGACTGGGAAAGGAAGAAGGCATCGGTGATCACTTTGATGCTTATGATTTGCAAAACCTCCCACTGGTGGCAGATTATTTGTAATTGATATGTTCTGTGTAAACTCCCCTTATAAACAGTATTTCTTTTTTAATATTGGCACAAGAACACCTGTTACACAGTGTTGGCCCTTCATACCTACTTTCTCCAAGATAGTATTATGGTATAGACTTTAAACTTCAGAACAAAGCTGACATTTTAATAAATTTAATTTTTGTTGTATAATTGCATAGGTGCAGACTCCGTTGAGAAAGCCCTGCTTTACTCCTGGCTTCAAAATCTCCTGAATGAATCAGCAAATTGGAAAATGTATAATCAGGTGCCTCTCATATTTTCCCTCCCTCCCTCCACAGCATGGTTGTCTTGCTGTAAAATGGGATGTGGCCCCCGGCCCACTCAAGAACAGCAATCTTCCTTGACTGCATTTCAAGCTGTGCCTTCTCCACAGAATGCTTGTCTTTGGGGTCTGCTAATATGGAATGAAATTGCATGAAATGTAAATTTGAAGTCATGCAAAAGTATGAAATGGGTTTCTTACTTTTCTTTTTTCTTTTTTTTTTTTTTTAAGATTTATTTATTTATACATACAAGCTGGGGTACAGGGCAGAGGTGTGGGGCGGCGAGAGGGTTCACCAGAGACAGAGTGGGGACCAGAACAGGCAGATCAGAAACACACTGCTGAGGGGAGCAGGGGGCGAGGCAGGAGAGGTCTGCCGCACCATGTGGGATTCTCCCTGCCTGGGCGTCGAACTCGCGTCGCCGCTGCCGACAGCTCCACAGCGCAGCGCTCAACCGCTGCGCCACCAGGGAGGCCCGGTTTCTTACTTTTCTTAGGAGTATTTAAATTACTCTCATCACTCTGTTTGAGTTATGCACGGTGTATCCCACTAGGTCAAGAGAACCTCCCTCCACAGCCTATTGTATAAATAACCCGGTTTTAAGTATTTGTTGCAGATGTAGACTAATAGACTGAGTTCTGCCACTCTAAGCTGTTGTGGATTTTCTTCTATCCAGAAATTACTCCTATTTCCCCTCCCCTCACAAACATATTTGTAAGCTTAAAGTTGATTTTTAGCAAATATCTACTTATGAGTTCTTTGTGAATTGCTTGAGATTTTTTTCAATTGCCATTGAAACATTCTTATGGTACCCATCATTATTAACATTTAATAATTTACTCTGAAAAGTTCTCTCTCTCTCTCTCTCTTTCTCTCTCTCTCTCTTCTCTCTTCTCTCTTCTCTCTTCTCTCTCATTTGAGTTAGTTAAGCAGAGAGAGAAATTTTACTGTTCAGGGCATGCAGATTTATGTGACCAAAGTTTTAACAGCCTCTGCAAAGAAGCATCACCACGTCTTTCTTTCTTTCCCAGGATGGGCAGCTTGTGATAAATTGCGGGCGGGGCGCACTGACATGGGTGGCTCATTTGAAAAGAGAACCAGGTCAGATCCTGAGGAGCAGAAAGTTTGAATCCCTCCATCCTTGGGCTTCCAGGACCCCCACTACCAGGAAGAGGTATTTGTTACATTCTCTTGGGGAGCCACTACTCAGGATGAGGTGAGATGGAGAGGACTGTAAGGAAAAAGACACCCCTGCTGTGTGGTTGCTTGAGAGTCATTCAGCTAGGGGATTGCCTTAAGCAGATGGGAGCAGGGAGCTCACACTAAGTCACGGGCTTTCACAGTCCTTTAGAACCAGTCCCCCTTCCTCTAGGATGGAGGAAGTTGGACCAACCAATGGAAGACAAGACACAGAGAATGAAACACCAGGATGCCAACGTTTCACTGACCTCTGTTGTCCACAGTTGGAGGCTTTGTGTCAGTTGCAAATCTTACCAGTAATGTCCAGAGGGGGTTTTCCATTGGTCTATGAGAATTTCCCATGGGAACATGGCATAGTACATTGATGAGGTTAAATTAAACTTTAAAATTAAATTGTGTCCTGAACTGGCACCTACATTAGCCCCCAAATACTGGCAATATTTCCTATGCCACAGCAGCCCCCATCAGCACCACCTACACCCTAGCCACCTGCAGCTCTTGCTAACTGAAAGAAAGAAATATGAGGCAAAGGAAACTAAAATATAAAAGCTAGATTTCAGCTCCTGTCACTGCACACACAATCACTGACTTCTGCAGTCTGCCTGGCTTCTGCCTTTTCCTCCCTTGGAAAATACTTTCAATAAACTTGGCTTTATTTCTAACCTCTCAGTCTCTGTGGATTCTTTCACAACCCATGCTTCACTAGACCCCTGCCCACACCATCATTCACACCACCACATAAAATCCATTCAGTTGGATGCCAGGGACTGCAGGAATGAGGGATTCCTATAAAAAAAAAAAAAAGAAAAATTCAAAAAAATCAGTTAAATCAAAGTGTCAAATGATTTACGTAGAGGTAGATGCATAGTACAGATTTGATTTATACGTGTTGCCTGGAATTGAAACTATCCCTTTAGGAAGAAAAATAACACAAAACCATAAAAGCTCCAGCCAGTTTACTGGAGGTAGATTTCCATGGTACACAAAGTAGTGCTGGGGTCAAAACAAATTATACCAAGGCTCTAAGGCACTGGTGTCAGTGTGCACGGGTGTATGTTTGGGAAGAAAAGCAACGGTGCAGATTATTTTGCTTGATTTTCTTTAGTCTCCATCGGGAGCTTCCACTCCTCATACATTCTTGTCTTGGTGGAAAGTATCGGTGTGGTCTGAGATGAAGCATTGGAGAGTGGGAAGGGAGGGGGGATTTTGCATCTAGTACCTACTGAAAATGAACTGTGGTGATTTACCCTGTACGGAAAACCATTTATACAAAGTTTTGCCCCAGTTCCCATACTTACCTCATTTGGTTAGCTGCCTTTGCCTCCAACTTTGCATTCTATTTAGCAGATGCACAAAGCTGATTTTTCCAAAGTCTAAATACTGACCTCATCTGACTTGGTGGTTATGTATTTTGACCAAAATCCTGTTAAGTATTTTCATAGTGTAAACGCATATTCACTGATTTAAAAATGAAAAAAAATTAAAAATACTCTTAAATGTTCTTCCATACATACAATTTTTTTCTAGTCAATTGATTTACATTAATTAGATGTCCATACAGTATTCTGTGTTTTCTTTTAGACATAGCATCTGGCACACAGTTGATTAGTGCTACGTTATTTGTATCGCTTTATATACTAAGTATGTAGGCTTCCTGGTACCACGGAGATGTTGCTATTAAATCTCACATATGAAATGGTTAAACGTTAGACATATGTGAATTATGACTGCATGAACTTTAGAAAATTGAATGAATAAAGGGTAAGACATGAGCTATCAAACAATGCAAACTTGTGCATAGTGATCATTTTATTTAAGTTGATGTATAGGCTACTCACATTTTCATTATCAATTTTGTATTAAAATAGCTATTATTTTGCATTGTCAGATATTTTCTGTTTGGTTTGTAATTTTTAAAAAAGATTTATTTACTTATGTATATAAGAACTGGGGTGTAGGCCAGAGGTATGGGGTGGTGAGGAGATTCACCAGAGACAGAGTGGGGAGCAGAACAGGCTGATCGACTGAAGTGCACTGCTGAGGGGAGCAGCAGGCGAGGCAGGAGAGGTCTGCGGGGCCTCCCTGGCCAGGATCGGCCTTACGCTGCAGCGGCTGCGGGTAGTTTCATAGGCTGATATGTAACCCGTTGTGCCGCCAGGGAGGCCCTGGTTTGTAATTTTTTAAATGTTATTTTGGTTTTGTTGTTGTGTTAGTAGTTCTTGTTTTCATTTTGTTATTGTAAATGTGGACATGTAAATATAATTGCAGTATTTAAAGCTTTAGCTTTCAGGAAAAAGAAAGTCAAAATCAATGTGCACATAATAACCTGTGTGTATGAGACAGGAATTTGTTTGAAGATGTCTTAGTGGCATTTGGGTGGCAATTGCCAGATTGTATTTCTTCTTATATGAGGTATGTGATTTTGACAAAAGGAAATATTTATCTCAAAATAAGTTTAGTTTTGTGTTGTTTACAAGTTAAAAAATAAAATATGTAATATCATATGTAAAGTTTTTATTATTGGATTTTATAAATAGATTTGGTGCAGGGTAACATGTTCTCCAACTGTGATCTTACCGTTTCACAGGGGTGTATTTTGAATTTTGTCAGTGAAAGATAAAAAAAAAAGTGATTTTTAAGAAGAAAGAAGGTAACTCTACAAACTTATCGGAAGATCTAAATGCAAAGGTCTAGCCATACCAAGTGTTGCCATGGATATGGAATAAAGGGATATGGATATATGCCTAGTAGAATTTTAAATGGTATAATAACTTTGAAATAAAGTTTGAAAACTTCTTTGATAAGTTAAACACACAATAACATATCACCCAACCATTTTAATTTATATTTACACAAAAGAAATGAAAGTGTATATCCATACAGATAGAGTACCCAAATGTTCTTAGCAGCTTTATTCACAATAATCAAAAACTGGAATAAACTCAAATATCATTCAACAGATAAAATCATAAATAAATTGTGGTACTAAAAGTAAGGGAGAATGAATTGCTGATACATGTAACAATGTGGATGAATCTCAATATAATTAAGCTGCTGAATGCAACCAGATGGCAAGGGGAAAATACTATATTATTCCATGTATATAAAATTTCAAAAAGGAAACTAATCCATAGTCACTAAATGCAGACTAACCATTGTCTTAGACTGAGATGGAAGCAACAATGGACTAAAGGTAAAGATTATAAGGAAGCATCAGGAAACTTTTGGGCGTAATGAATAAGGATATTATCATGATTGTAGTGATGTGTTACTGGTGTATCTATCATAGATTTTACTTTTTAACTTTTTTATGTCCCAAAGAACAGATTTATTATTTAAAAAAAAAGAATGGAATAAAAGGACACTTGTAAAGATACAACCATGCAGAAAGACCTGCCTCTGAAAGGAAAAGGTTTGTTAAAAGAGATACCTGCATAGTCACAGGCAGGCAGGAGAGCTGCATAGCATACATTTTATATATGCAAAAACTATTACTGTAAATTATACTTCAGTCTAGCTGCTAAAAAGCATCCAGGATATAATATCAAAGTAGCATAACTATTCCAGAGAGAATGGCAAGAGATGATTAGAAATAAAAATAAAGATATGGTTGTGTTAAATTGTTCAGGAAAGACAGTATTTCAAAAAGAAAAATGTCATAAAAATTGTAGAATATTGTTGTGATACAAGAAGAGAAAGGACTACAAGTTTCATCACATAGAAGAAACAAGTTTCTTATAATTAATTGATCCAATAAGTGGTGGTCACAGAAGGCCTACTATTTAGAGTTGTGTGAGGAGGGGATACAATACATTAAGACAGAGAGAAGACAATTATTCCAAAAGTCTGGAACAGGTAAAAGCTGAGAGCTGGATGGAGATTTGTCATCCACATGTGTTATCTTCAGATGGAGAGATTAAACATATTCCAGTACCAGTGAAAAAAGATACACAGTATGTATATATAGAGAGAAATGATCATGACTAGACATCCAAGAGAACAGGAGAGTTTGAGTGGCAAGGGTCCCATGTAGTAAGAAAACAGAAATATGGGTGATGGCACTGGGAATGTGTGAAGGGCATTTAATTAGAAAGCTCTCACAGAAAAAGTGCTGACTTGTTTCACATCAAGAAAATGATCAGGTTTGGATGGAGAAAGATTTGGAGAAATAAGGATACGTGCATCCTTAGAGGTCTATTGGGATTTTGCAATGCTAGGCCCAGAATTGCCAGAGTATGAATGGAAATTAGAAAGTAAAACTTGACTTTGTTTTTGAACTCTTGGTTATCTAGAGCTCTTTTAAAACTTAATCTGAAGCAGCATGAACCTCTTAACCAATATTTCAGGAATGGGTATCTTCTTCTGCTGTCTCAGTGTCCATCTGTAACCTTACCATTTCTTCTGACCAAACTACATTCTCTAGTTCTTGGATGACGTTCAGCAGAGAATCATGACTGACTGGTCAATCTTGGTTTTAAATTTTTTTTAAAGATTTATTTATTTATACATACAGCTGAGGTACAGGTCAGAGGCGTGGGGCGGCGAGAAGGCTCACCAGAGACAGAGTGGGGAGCAGAACAGGCAGATCAGAAATACACTGCTGAGGGGAGCAGCGGGCGAGGTAGGAGAGGTCTGCCGCACCATGTGGGATTCTCCCCGGCCAGGCGTGGAACTCGCATCAAGCGCTGCCGACAGCTCCACAGCGCAGCGCCCAACGGCTGTGCCACCAGGGAGGCCCATTGGTTTTAAATTTTGTTATTGTTGTTTGTCACATAATGTCCGGAATCCCCAGAGTATATAGCCTGTCATTTTTCAAATTTGATTCAAGGAAATAAACAACAAAATACTTCACAAACCTTTATAAGAAGTGTTCTTCAACTTTCTGGTTCCTTCTCCACCAAGCTCCATTATCATCATAGCAACTATAAGAGCTTGTATCCAATAAAACAGTTAAAACTAAATAACAGAAGAGATTGGAACAGAGCTTTGCCCTTTTAAAAAATCTTTTTCTCCTGCCAGTTTCTTTAACTATCATGAACCTCTTCACCGCTAAATATGTGTCAAATACTCTACAGAATCTAGTGCCTGTATGTTACTTTTGGTAAAGAAGTAACCTCATAATAGTGGGCGTCCTGAAGAACATTCATTTTACATATCATGTGAGGACATTTTATCTCTAAAAATGTGAAAAAAATGACATAAACCATACACAGTATGGTTTTTAGATTTGTACAGCACTTAATCAGGGAGAAAATGAGTACAAATTATGCAAACAAGATAAAGATCTAGATAAAAGAAAGGCAGTCATGGGAAGAATTACAACTAAATATCTACTATATAGAGAATGAAATAGAGACAGAAAGCCTAAGCCCCAAGAAGATCAACTCTGCTCAACTAGCAGTCTTCCAATGCTTCATTCGAGGTGTCTGTGACATTAAAGATTAAACAATATAGGAAAAAGAGATCTGAATTAGGAATCTGAAGATTTGGGTTCATGCTTGCCCTTCATTATTACATTGTTAAGTGACTGGGGACATATAATTACATTTCAAATCTGTAAAATGACAATGATTAATTTGTGTCATCACAAATTATTTTTGTGCCATCACATCTGTCAGTGATCTAAATGACAAAGTTATGAGGAGGATTTATAAATGTAGAACATATCAGTGTAGCTACTCGGAAGGTAATTATTTTCAATATCGTTTTTAATTATTACTGATAATAGATAAGAATAAGAAAATAAATAAAAATATCTTGTCTACAGAGACCCTCAAGGTAAAAAAAAAAAAATTGCTCTTTGCCTGTAGGTATGTGACCTTTACTTTTTTGAAACTGATTATCTTAGATCATAAGATGATGATATAGCAGAGCTGGAGCAGTAGTTTTAAATTAGGAATACATGTCAGGCTGCTTCCAATATTAATCATAAATTAACTGAAGATTATTGTACTCTAATTATGTTTTAAAAGAATAAGTTAAAATATGAAATAAAATAATTTAGTGGACTTTTATTTTACCTTTCCTGTTTGTTTATCTCTCTATATTACTGAAAGTTATGCATTAATGACAAATTATTCATTAGTTCTCTATCTTTTCCCTGGTAATTTATTCATCCCATAGTCAGTTGAGCATAACTGTCACATTCTGGAAATGAGAATATCTCTGGGATATCAGTCTAGCAATTTCTCTGATTCATGGTGGCCATTGTACACTGCAATGTGTCTGACAAAAAACTCCCACTAAATACAATTTTCATAAAGACATATTTTTAAACACAGTTAATGTATTAACGTTTACAAGTAATAAAGTTAGAGCATCTCTGGGATAGCTGATGCAAGCCTGCATTGTCTGATGGAGAACTGAAATGGCTGTTTAACTTTACGATTTCATTAGATTTAAAATATATTTCTTTCAATTGTGCCTCATAAGAGTTAAAAGGGTTTTGAAAAGCCATATACTCTCACAACATAGAAAAATTACCAAATGTTATTTTTATATATTTATGTGCTCTTACTTTAATTGCTATATGGAAAGAAAATAATACCATATCTTTTACTGATACAATCAAAATGTCTTTAGCCTGAATGAAACTTTTCTTCTGGGAATTACATAATGCTCTGTCCTATTTAACATAGCATATGGACGTAGCATATACTATTATTGTAGTCTTCTTTTTCTATTAAAATGCTAATGAATAAAAAGGGATTTCATTTTTATTAAAGAGGGTAGATGCACAAGTGTGGGAGAGTGAATTAAAAACAAACCTACTGGGAGAAGAGATAAGAATTTTAGACATCTGTGTGCTTTTTCTTCCTAAATATAGAACTCAGAACCATACATTCACAAAGAAGGGGAATTTTATAATACAACAGAAAATGGAACCCAAACTTATAAAGTAAAAGCTAACAATTTTCTCATTTTATTCATAAAACATTATTGATATTCATAAAATCTACTAGGCACACATAATGGACGGTTTTATTTTTTGTTCTTTTTGTCATTAGAGAAATCTATTTAAGAAAAATGTAAAACTAACATTTCCTTACTCTGAGCTCTTCTCATTAAGCTTTTCTTTGCTGACTTGCCTTTGGCAAATTCAATATTCAATACTGACTTTTTTTGCTAATAGAAATGCTTATGAATCTGATTCTACTTAAAACTACCTGCCAAGTCCTTTCCAGATTTCAGATTCATTCAAGCATTTCTCTTATAGAGTCATTCAGCTAGATGAGTATCCTGAGAAGTCATTATAAGATTTCACTTTTTGTTCTTTGTAGTCAAAATATTAGCTACTGATACTTCTTAAACTAGAAATGCTTTTGTGCTGACTCTCAGGTAAAGTGTGGGAGACTTTGTTTTTTCATAGACCAGTAATGAAGGTGCAGAACTTGACAGAAAGTGTGCTATTTATGGTTCTATGGATGACAAAAAAGTAAGATATTACATGTTTTAATATCCCAACTGGACTTACACAAAGACGTTTACTTTTATAACTAAGCATTTACTGTTATTAAACAATGGCTATTCAAAAAATAAATGTTTTGAAAATACGAGTTAAAAACAAACATTATATAACCACATGAACTGTCTTATAGATAATCCTCTAATTCAAAAAGTCCAAGAGAAATATATTGTTTTTCTCTTCCAATATTTTCTTATTCTGTATTATCTCCTTTGGTAGATAGTATGTAGAAACTTTCTAACCCCAAGCAACAAAAGTGAAAACCATCTTATATGAATCCTTCTTATCCTATAGCTGACAATTCATCAAATCTCAATTACATTCATCACTTTGGTATGTCCTATTCTCACTGTCACTTCCTAACTTAGAAATCATCCATCTACTACTGGCAGGAAACCTCTATGTCTAGAGTCTTATTTTTACCTCCTCACTGCTGAAGAAGACAACAGCCCTCAATTAAGAGCTGAAGCTGTGAAGCTGTTTTGTTTTTTTTTTAAGATTTATTTTCTAATGCATACAAGCTGGGGCGTAGGCCAGAGGTGTGTAGTGGTGAGAGGATTCACCAGAGACAGAGTGGGGAACAGAACAGGCAGATCGACTGAAGTACACTTCTGCAGGGTGCAGAGGGTGAGGCAGGAGAGGTCTGTTGTGCCATGTGGAATCTCCCTGGCCGGGGATCAAACACTGCTGCAGTGGCTCTGGATAGCTTCATAGTGCTGCACTTAACCCATTGTGCCACCAGGGAGGCCCTGAAGCTGTTTTTTTCATTTAAGGTCTAGCTCCCCAAATATTTTCCACAGCCCTATATTTTATACTTCATCTTATACTTCAATATATTGTGTTCATTTTATACTTTTTTATTTTCATATTACTTTCACCTCTTTTAGGATTGTTGTTATTTTCCACACAAGCAAATAAATATTTGCTCACAGTTCAATGAGACATGATATTGTCTAGGAAATCTTTGCAATTAATAACTTCTCACATATGTAACCATATATCCTCTGACTTAACTCTGAAAAATATATATGCACTTGCTTTTTGCAGTTTATCTCCCATTTTATACAAACACAGTTACCTCTCCTTTTGAGTTCCTGGAAGGACAACATAGGGTATTATTCATATATCTGTCTTCGTGATCAAATTTTATGAAAGAAATGAGACAACTTCCAGCAAAAATGCCATTCACATTATTGGAGTAAGCAAATATTAGTATATCAAAACCATAAAAAATGAAAGAAAGACAGTGACTTAAGATAGGAGAAGGGACAGTAGTTAGTGAAGGTTCATTATGCTGTCTCCTTTGGATTGTAACCATTCTGTGGATTGGATGTTTTAAGAAGCCCCTTTGCTTTTTGCTGACTTAGCTAAGATAAGTTAATTTCTTTCTTCCGAGATCTGAGAAAAGCTTCCTATAGTAAATAGGGTAAGAAAGTCCTCTGTTAATGCACTATTCAAGATTTTCTGACTTGGATAGGTTTGAACATAGTGTATAGAACTTTCTTAAGTGCTCTCTAGGGTTTTATCTTAGTTCCAACTCATTTGACATTTTGGTGCACTCTCTCCTATCTTGTGACAGTGAAAAACATGCTTGCTTTTTATTTTAATTTTATTCAATGACACACTCTTATTTTTCACAGACACACACACACACACACACACACACATATATTTACTGGCTTGGTTTAACATATAGAATATGTGTTTTAATTTAATTTATTTAGAGGTACTTAGTATACACAACATTCATAGGCAAATATCAGATTACATAGGATATTAAATAAGAACATTTTCACATTTTCATCTACAATTAAATATAATTATTTGTTATTATAATAGGAACATTGAAAAGTACCATTACTGATAATTTTAGTGTAAATAACTGATAATATATGGCATATACTTGATCCATAGGCTATATATATTTTTATCACAATTTTGATTTTAGTATTAAATTTGTGAATCGAATTAGAATTGTGGATACAATATTAACTTAATGTAAAAGATAATTTCCAACAATATTGGACACAGTAATCCCTATTGTGTATTATTATTAAATTGTAAATAATCTGGAGTGGGTTATGTTAAGTGAAATAAGTCAGAAAGAGAAAGACAAATAGCAGATTATTTCATTCATATGTAGTTTATAGAGAAACAAAAGATCAGAAAATCAAAACCCAGGCAAGTTCTAACAATCTGGCAGTAGAATTGAAGGTATGAGAGAGGTAGGGTGGGAAGAGGGCCTCAGTGGTCTATAGTGGAAGATTATGGGTGTGTTGGTTGTGGGCATTGTGTTGTAACATACCTTTGAGGAGTTATGAACCTGTGCCACTAACTCATACAATTTTGCAAGTCATTGTTACCTCAATTAAAACAGAAACACAATTTAAAAAATTATTAAATGAATACCTATATTTTGCAATTTTTTATTTGTCTTCATGGCAACTGGAAATGAAGTTTTAAAAATCTTATTACCAAAGTTGAAGTTTAAGGTAAGTGAAAATCAATGATGTTAGAAAAAACTCAGGGGGGAGGGCCTCCTAGGTGGTGCAGTGGTTAGGCACTTCACTGTGGAGCCAGTGGCATCGGTGAAGTGAGTTCCACTCCTGGCCAGGGAGATTCCCACATGGTGCAGCAGACCTCTCCTGCCTCACCCGCTGCTCCTCTCAGCAGTGTGTTTCAGTCAATCTACCTGTTCTGCTCCCCACTCTGTCTCTGGTGAACCCTCTCACTGTCCCACGCCTCTAGTCTGTACCCCAGCTTATATGCATAAATAAATAAAATCTTTAAAAAACAAACAAACAAAAGAAAACTCAGGAGGGAGAGAAGAATGGGGGCAATAGTAAAGAACAGAGGGGGAGGAGAGGGCACAGAGGAGTGTGGTGGAGGACAGTGGGCACTTTGGCACTTGGGAAAATTATCATGATGGCACCTGAGGAGAGAAATCCTATATTGTGAAAAAATAAACAAGGATGTTTAAAAAATAAAAATTAAATAAGTAAACAAGTAAATAAATAAATAGAAAAATGTTTTTTTCATATCCCCCAATTATTTCAGGTTCTAAAAAAGCTTTCAAATAATTCCTGTAAACTATGTAAAAAATAAACCTTAATGCCCCAAAAGGTTCTCATTCTTAAGCATATTTCATTTTAATTAGAGACTCTTTAAATTTATATTTTAAACAAAGTACCAATTTTTACAGATATTGTTTAAAAATAATATTTTGATTTTGTTTTAAACACACTCTATAAAAAAACCTCTTTACTAATAATTTGGTGCTTAGTAATGTAACTGTATGTAATGTTGAGTTTGAAGTTTTGCTTTGGTTAAGTGTGAATCCTATCATCTATCCATCTATCTATCTATCAAATCTATCATCTATCTCTATCTAGCTATTGATCCATCATCCATTATCTATTAGTAATTTATGAAGCCAACCAACAAACATATTTTAAATACCTACTGTAGAAACTGATGACTTATCCTGAAGATTATATGAAAATCACCATAAACTTTGTTCTCAAAATCCTATATTGTAAAAGATGAGAAGAAATACATATATAATTATAACGATAGGTAACTTGTGCTAAACTGTATAAAAAGATGAGGTGCTTTAAAAATACTGAAAAAGAGTTAGCTACTTTGTAACAAGAGAGTAGATTAAATTTTAATGGTGGGCATAGCATTTGGCCCATAGGTAAAGCCACTATATTTTACATTAAAAAAAAAATATGACACTGAAAATAAGAGGAAATAAGTTGATGAAAGAAGGACCATGCAGTTCTTCTTATAGGTCTCTCATATATATTTGAAAAATGTAATATTTGGTGTGTGAGTACATACCATCAGGGTAGTTTTATGGATTAATGAGAACTTCCACAATAAGGGATGGAATGTTATGACCAAGTTTTAGGTGTTACCTCTGTTGTACTCTTAATTAACAGACTTGCCATGATTCTTCAAATGCATTCCTATATTTTTACTTAGAAATGTATTTTTCTCTCTTTCTCTCCTTTCAGGCACATTTGAGTAGAAATGGGATTGTTTGAAAGTTGCTTTCTCCTTTGTTTGTGCTTCATGAGGAAATTTCCCCC
The DNA here is from genome assembly GCA_004024925.1 of Scalopus aquaticus. Taxonomy (NCBI): domain Eukaryota; kingdom Metazoa; phylum Chordata; class Mammalia; order Eulipotyphla; family Talpidae; genus Scalopus; species Scalopus aquaticus. Next base: position 121,290 of record PVIJ01003183.1, on the reverse strand, counting down.
AACATTTTCAAAGAAATTATTTTGCTTGAGAATAAACCATTGTGAGCAGAGAATAAGATAAGTTGTTGGAACAATTTTGAGTGCTAGGAAATTTTATTGTAAATTTTACAGGTTGAGCAAGCAAGCATTCACTTCAGTTGGATACAGATTCCAGAGAAAGATAATTCAGCAATTCATATACACACTATCAATTGGCCTTAATTTAACTCTAATAAATTATGCAGCATGGATGATGAATATGGATGCATTCATGGACATCAAAATTTGCATTCTCTAAATGCATATTGATTTTATAGAGTATTACACTATGAATTGTGTTAATCAATGGATTCTAAGAGAGTAAGTACTGCAACATAGGTGATTTATACCTTTTGTTATTAAAACAAGTTTATGATACTAAAGACTGGAAACCTCTGTGGTACATAATATGACTTTATCTTTGGATGAAATTTTTCCCCTTGTATATTAAAGGAAGATCTGAGAAGTGATCAAATTCCTAGAGGAAGTAGGTAGATTGATCAAAGGTAGTAGGTTTCCTACTATATCCAAACTCTGTTCCTTTTTATTTATATTTAAAGGGATCAAAGGTGATCATGGATGGCATGGGAATACCTACGAGGATACTGAGGATTCTGGCTCATGTGTCGTTGCTAGATGATCTCATTTTCTTAAACCTCAAGATCTGGTAACAGTGGAGGTGTAGAAATTTTCTCAAAGCAACATTTTTTTTTTCTATTTATGGTTCCTCTGCCTATATCTTCACATTGATAACTGCAAAATACAAATATGGAGAAATGATTTCAATTAAACATACACATTCATTCATGATTTTAAATATATTGAAAAATTTGACTGTTACTTGTTGCCCAACCTACACTTTATTGTGAATTTCAATAATAAAATGTATTTTTAAATGGTGCTCTCTAAATTACCTTTCAGAGTGTTAGAAAGCTGTTATGTTGATAATTAGCACTGGACATACATCATTAATTTTTTTGGTTTGGGAAAAAAACACTGTAACATTGACAGAATTTATTAAATTAAACATAAACAATTAAACTTTCTATTATTTCTATAGACATAAATATGTGACCTTTGCTTATATATAGACATAAATACATGACCTTTGCTTATATTTAAGTTAAATCCTCAGGGTGTTGCTCAGAATGAAGAAATTACATTTATCTTCATTTCTATTTTGTTAGATTCACAGCTTATATTTTCTGCTAGTATCTTCTAAAATTAATCACACTGGAACTGATATTAATATGTTTGTGTTTCCTCAGGGAGCCCCCTTTACCAATGCATGGCCTTTATTTCAAAGCCAGTGTATTAATGACAGCACATTGCTCTGTTGAGTTGGTCCAACCCCTTAACTTGTGCAATGTTGATATTTTGCTAAAAGCAATTTTTGAGTTAATTGCAACTATTTGGCCAATTCAGACTCAAATGATCCCATCTGGTTTTGCCAAATTGAGCTGTACAGAAGAAAGTGAAGACCATTTTAAATGGCCACAGAGTACAGTTTTCATTTTTGTCTCTTGAATCACTTATGACATAACAAAGGGTAATCCTCCCAATTACTGCTCCTGTTCTCTTATTTGTCTCAGGACACTGAAAGCCTTACCATTTGTCCAGTATTTTCATTCCATGATCAAATTAATTTATATCTACCCTAAATATGTCTTCTTTCAAAGCTACGTTTTAATTAGGAAAAATTCTTTGTAGTAGTTAAATAACAAAGACAGCAATGTAGAAGAAAAGGTTGATGGGGATCTATCCACATTATTTACCAAATGGTTCAGTATTTTCAGGCAGCTGATAACAGACAAGTCATCAATCCAAATTCATTTCCGTAGAGACACATAAAAACTTTAGTGTTTAACAGAGCTCAAAATGTCCACCTGTCTCTCTGACTAAAGCACAAGTAGAGACTATTCAGCTGTTGCTGGATATCTTCTCTAATCTTTTACACTGGGTATCACCATCTGATACTAATTATATTGTTGATGTTTCCAATTATGTCTAGATTGGAAATTATTATTACCTTAGGTTTGAGTAATTAATATGTTGGAGCAAAATATCATGAAAAAAATTTGTGAATATGTATGTGTGTATGTGTATATACGTTTTTTTGTGTGTATATATATAAAAAATTTGAACTCAAGTGTGTGTGTGTGTGTGTGTGTATACAAATATACTCATGTACAACTGTTGTAGCCATTACAATTTCGAACTAAAACAAATGCACTGACATCTCTTCTGTGTTTCTACTTACTACTTTAGAACATTTACTTATTAATACACAGCACTTTTAATTTCTTCTTGAGGCTTATCATCTTGTACTGCAGGTATTTACACAGTTTAACGTGGAGATTAATGTTGGTTTCCACAGTCAAGTGTCAAAAATCTGGAGTCTGGTTTGTCACTGTCACAACTTCTTGATGCTATGCAGTGTGTGACTCAGGTTTACTGAGAGTATTAAGATTTTCCGTAAGATCTCTGGGCCTCCCTGGTGGCATAGCGGGTTAAGCGCTGCGCTATGGAGCTGTCGGCAGCAGCGATGTGAGTTCGATGCCCGGCCAGGGGGATTCCCACATGGTGTGCCAGACCTCTCCTGCCTTGCCCGCTGCTCCCCTCAGCAGTGTATTTCCTTCGATGTACCTGTGCTGCTCCCCACTCTGTCTCTGGTGAACCCTCTCGCCACCACACGCCTCTGGCCTGTACCCCAGCTTGTATGCATAAATAAATAAAATCTTTAAAAAGAAAAAAAAGATTTTCCTTAAGATCTCAAAAGGCAATTTTCCTCCAGAATAAACTCACATGAATATTAGTCAAGTGATTTTGACAAAGCACAAGGGCCATACAATAGAACAGAAACAGTCTTTTGACAAATGATGCTGAAACAACTGCATTTCTACACATGTGCGCGCACACACACACACACATACATCTTATTATTAAAAAATATAAGTCAAAATGGATCACAGTCCTGAATGAAAAAGGTAAATCTATAAAACTCTTAGAAAATTATATAGAAGGAAATTTCGATGAACTTGGTTTTGGGAATAAATTTTAGGATACAAGAGCAAAAGCACAATTCATGTAAAACATTGCAAGCTGGACTTCATCGAAACTAAATTTCCTTGCTCTGCAAAACACACTGTTCAGACAGTGAAAAAAAATAGACAAATATTGGGAGTAAATATTTGTAAAAAGCACATGTGATAAAGTACTTGTTTAAAAATTTCAAAGAACACTTAAAACTCAACAATAAGAAAATTAACAACCAATTGTAAAATGGAACAGAGTCCTTAATAGACTGAAGATAAATAAGCATGTGATGAGATCTCTACGTCCTACATTATCAGCAAACTGCAAATTGAAACATTAATGAAATGTCACTATACACCTACCAGAAGCACAAAAATCCAGAGCACCCATAAAACCAAATGCTGGTAAAAATATAAAATAACAGGAAATCTCATCCATTGCTAGTGGCCCTTGTGCAAGTTGTCAAAATAACTTGGCAGGACAGTTTGCCATTTTCCAACAAAATTAAACATTTTCTTACCATATGATCCAACAAACATTCTTCTTAGTATTTACAAAAAGAAGCTGAATTATTTCTACTCAATACTAAACTAAACATGCCTTAGAAATCTGACTGCAAAATTGAGGTTACTATAGAATAAAGGGGTGGGAAAAATGGGGGAAGAGGAGTTCCCATGATTCATGGTGTGATATTATGTATGTTTTGGTGGTGGGGGTGGTGCGGTAGCATACATCTGAAAAGATTTCAGCCTTTATCCTTAAATCATGTACAGTATTATCGGGCATCCCTGGTGGCACAACAGGTTAAGTCATAGCACTCTGAAGCTGTCCATAGCCACTCCAGCACAAGTTTGATCCCAGGCCAGGGAACTTCCCACATGGCACAGCAGACCTCTCCTGCCTCCCCTGCTGCTCTCCTCAGCAGTGTATCTCAAGCACTCTTCCTGTTCTGCTCCCTGCTGTTTCTCTAGTGAATCCTCTCACCCCCCCCCACCCACCGCTGGCCTACAACCCAGTTTGCATGCATAAATAAATATTTACAAAAAATCATGTACAGTATTATAAACCAACATTACTTCAATAAAAAATACAATAATAAATTAGAAAGATAAAAAAGTAAATATTAGGGACTCCCTGGTGGCACAGCGGTTAAATGCTATGCTGTGAAAATGTCCACAGCAGCGACACAAGTTCGACGCCTTGCCGGGGAGATTCCCACATGGTGGGGCAGAACTCTCCTGCCTCTCCCGCTGTTCCCCTCAGCAGTGTATTTCCATCACTCTGCCTGATCTGCTCCCCACTCTGTCTTTGATGAACCCTCTTGCCGTCCCATGGCTCTGGCCTGTACCCCAGCTTGTATGCATAAATAAATTAATCTTTAAAAAAAAGCCTTCTAAAAAAGTAAATACTTTATTAAAGAAAGCAAAAGAAGCAAACAACAAACCCTGCACTTGGATATTTACAGTAGTTTTATTAATCATGCCAAAACTTGGAAGAAGCTAAGATGTCTTTCAGTAGGTGAATGTACAAATAAACTCTGGTGTAGGCAAAGAGTGGAATATTATTCATTGAGAGAGACAGAAAGAGAAAAGACTATCAAGTTATAAAAAAAAAAAATAGGCAAAACTTAAAAGCATATTACTAAGTGAAGGGAAATAATTAAAAAAACTGTATACAACGTGATTGAAACTATATGACATTCTAGAAAAAGACAAAACTATTAACACCATTAAAAAAAAAAGAAAGAAAAAAAAACAGTGGTGGGCCTCCGGGTGGTGCAGCTGTTAAGCGCTGCGCTGTGGAGCTGTCGGCATCAGCAACGCGAGTTCGACGCCCAGCCAGGGAGAATCCCACATGGCGCGGCAGACCTCTCCTGCCTTGCCCACTGCTCCCCTCAGCAGTGTATTTATGATCTGCCTGTTCTGCTACCCGCTCTGTCTCTGGTGAACCCTCTCACCACCCCATGCCTCTGTCCTGTACCCCAGCTTGTATGTATAAAAAAAAAAAAAAAAAAAAAAACAGTGGTTACTAAGGATTGTGGGTTGGTCTATGGGTGGTGAGAGATGAATAAGAAGAGCATAGATGATTTTTTGGACCATGAAAATACTGATTCCTCTAATGATGGATACTGTCATGAGTTAATTTGTCCAAACTATACAATATACAACACCAAGAGTGAACCCTAATGTAAACAATAAACTTAGGTGATTATGATATGTCAGTATATGCTTACCAAATGTAACAAATTTTCTGCTATGGTGTGCCATATTGCAATAGGGTAGGCTAGGATTTTTCGTGGGTAGAGGGGTATCTGGAAAATCTCTGTATTTTCTGCTCAATATTGCTGTGAACCTAAAAGTACTCTAAAAAACCAAAGCATATTAAAAAAGCACTATGTTCCTCTTCATAAACACATGCACCCACACACCTAGGTAGCAGTAAGAATACACAGGTTGATTGAATACCTACCCTTCCACAAAGGCTTATTATTCTCCTTGCCACCATAGAATTCCAACTTAGAACAGTTAATGTGATTTACTCCTAAAACGAATGTAAGTAGATTTTCTATTACCTCTTGTTTGTGCACAAGTTCATCAGTTTATATCCAAATATGCATTTCATGTATCCTCATATATTAAATAATTAGATCCATCATGTCATTTGAATTTTTTGCAAAGGATGATTGATATTTCATTTACACAATACCACTGGTGATTTCCATAGTGGAGTGTCTATTAGGTTCACCCTATGCAATACAAGTGTTGATATTTTCCCCTTAATATAATCAAAGAATACAAATTAGTACATTATCCTCATGTGTAACACTGAACTGTTAAAGAGTCAATATATATTGCATGCAACTGTAGGCATCAATATTTTATATACATTTTTAAATGTAATGATTAACTTAAAATTATTTGTGGAGAGAGAAATACGTGACAAAATTTTATCCCATCTAAAAACTGTATCTAAAAAAATCAGTAATGATTTTTTTAAAAGAATGTTATGCTGTGACACATTAGGCTTTTATACAAAGTGAAACTACTATGCCAGAACTGTGGACATTTAATAAAAATAAAGAAAAACCTGTTAAAGACAAATGCCTTACTATATAGAGTAATAGCCTTTCATCTTTCCTTGTAATTTCTCTTTGGCACAAAGAATCTTGATGCTTTTAAGTGTTTTTATGTGGCTGGAAGAATGGATTTTTCAATATAGCTTGATTCCTACTGGCTTTACAGGATTTGCAAACCTATGGCAAACCATAATTTGTGTGTTATTTTCTATATGAATGCCATTATTCCATACAGATGGTCTTGCTGAGTGAACAGAGTATTACATTTTCTTCTCTGTGGTATATTCAGAATCCAGTGTGGTTATAAAGACTAAAAAGTTGAATAATAAAGAATAGGGTAAAAATCAGCAGAGCAGAGAAATCCTAACTGAGGGAGAAATAAGTGGTTTCATAAACTTCGAATTGGTATAGCATAATGGGTCATATCCAGGCCTTTAAAGACACCTGCTAAAGGCTTTTTTTTTTCTACTATAGGTTTTATATTCTAATTTTTTAGAGTTCTTATATAATCAATTGTCATAGAGAACAGGGTAATTAACACATACCTTACCTAACTAATGGTTAATAACAAATGTATGATACTGCCCCCACCACCACTTCCATACATACCACGTTCAATATGTACTTGGTCACTGATAAGGGTTGAATTGTGACTCTTCAAGCATTCATATGTTGATGTCTTGAACTCTAATATTATCTCAAGACACACTTTTATCTGGAGATGGAGTTTTACAGAAACAATTTACTAAAATGAAGTTACTAGGTTATACCCTAATCCAATATGACTTGTTTCCTTATAAAAACAAGGAATTTGAAGGCAGCCATATGTACATGAAGAATGCCATCTAAAAGCTAAAGAGAAAATGTATTGAATAGTAAGTGACATTTAGAAATAGTAGAGCAATGCACAACTTCCTTTTCTACATGTTTTTTTTTATTATTATCAATTAGTTTTCTTAAAATTGGCTTTTCCTCACAGCTCTATGAAGCAGCCAACCCTTCTAAAACTTCTACTTCAGAATTCATGCTGCTAGAACCACATCACAATGAACATCTCATTTAAGGCTCTCAGTTTGTGATAGTTGTTAAGGAAGACTTATGACTCTTACAGGCACCTATTGTTATAAATACTGTTCTAGGTGCTAAGGAGACAGTCATTAAAAAAGAGAAGCATAAATAATGCTCTAAAAGAAGTTTCCAGTAAAAAGAATAAGAGAAGCAAGTACACACAAAAAAATACAACTGCAATTTCTGCTAACAGGGGGATAGTAAGGCATTTAGGTACACAGAAGAGGAGGAAACCAACTTGAACTGGGGTGACCAGGGAAATCTGACCTTAGAGCTCAGCTATGAAAATAGGTTTGATGAAGATAGAAAACAAAAGACAGTCTATAGTATAGTAAAGGTGAATTACCTTTAGCAAAGGAAGGTTGTATAAGTCATTGATATTACATTGGGAAATTCTATGTAGGTCACTTGACCCAGGTATAGAGATTTTACAGACTTTGGAATATAAGGAGGGGGTAACAGAACAAGTTCAACAACAGCAACAAAATAATTTGCGTATCATGATAAAGGATAAAGATGGAGGATATAATGTAGGAAACACATTTTCGCGTAAGGACAATTTATTTTTGTGATAACCCAGATATTAGATTGGGTAATAACATAGAGTTCAGCTGGAAAAAGGAGGACTAGCTTAGTTGTTATTGCTATAATTGAATGAAGATATCCACAAATAAGTTTCTGTGTTTAGGGAGTATGGGTTAAGGGGAATTCAAACAGAGGTGTTGGGAAAAGACAGACTCTTCTCTGAGAGTCTGGTATAGTGAGAGTTTTGCCACTTTTGTTCCAAAATGAGAATGAAGAATATATTATAAATTATTTGCATGATGTCTATGAATGCGTGGGTGTTCACGTCTGCTATAAACTCTTTGCACTCATGGAGTCATCCTATGGTGCTGGCTTTTCTAAGTCCATATACTCAATCCTAGATTATAAAAGTGTTTCTTCAACTTTGAACTCCTAGGCTCCCTTTACATAAAAATTATTTAGAACCCCCGAAAACATTTTTCTGTAAATAGCACCTACTGATATTTATTATAGTAAAAATTAAAACCAAAAAATATTTTATTTACTTAAAAAACAATAAACTCATTATATTTTAGCATAAATAATTATTTTTACTGAAAAAATAACCATACTTTCCCAGTAAAATTAAATCAGAAATAAGCTAGTGGCATTGGTTTTACAGTTTTGAAAATGTCTCTAATATATGGTTAACTTGACAGTAGCTGGAATCTCATTTCTGCTACTTTATTTGTTCTGCTGTTTTGGTTAAAGTATTTGAAGAAAATTTGGCATACACAGATATGCAGTTGAAAATGGGAAGAGTAGGTCAATAACATTTTCAGATATTTGTAGATATTCTCCTCTGAATATATTAACTACTGGCAGTTTTTTCCAATGTGAAATTTAACTGTATCAATGATTTTTTGTGCTGTTATATTAAAATTCATTAGAATAAAAAATAATTTTGTGCTCACAGAAAAAGAGTCTGTCATTCTACAAATGAAGAACTGAGTCTACAATGGTAGAGCTTTTTATTCATGTCTGAATAGTTGATCAGTGACAGATCGGAAGGTCAAGTCAGGTCTGACTTCAGCATCTGCTTTCTAACTTCTCTGCTCTACTGCCCCTGTATGTGTCTGCTACAGACAACTGTGGAAACACAAGGATGTGTAACTGTGGATACACAAGGAGAGCAGAGCAGTTCTGGGGAGAGAACAGTGAGGATGTACATGCCTAGATTGACTTTAACTATGGGTTATAACCAGTAAGATTGGAATTGGAAAGATGGTGTGATTAATCAGACTGAAGACTGAGAATGAGTTCCCAAGGTAAAGAACGAGGCGGTTTTTGAAGATAAAATGTGAATCAGTCTGGTGAAGGGTCATCATTAAAAATCATTGCACTTTGGCCATTTTGAAGGAGGTCCTTGGATCCCACCTAACTATGTAATGTGCATAAAATATCACCATATTTCTATGGACTTGTGGCAAGTCCACAGTAAGAGAAAAACTTAATGAAAAAAATTCCTATATACAGCTTCATTCTATACATATATATATATATATATATATATATATATTTATTTATTTAAAGATTTTTTTATTTATGCATACAAGCTGGGGTATAGGCCAGAGGCGCGGGGCTGTGAGAGGGTTCACCTGAGACAGAGTGGGGAACAAAACAGGCAGATGGAAATATGCTGCTGAGGGGAGCAGCGGGTGAGGCAAGGGAGGTCTGCCGTGCCATGTGGGAATCTCCCCGGCCAGGCGTTGAACTCACGTCAAGTCTATGCGGACCACTCCACAGCGCAGCACTTAACCGCTGAGCCACCAGGGAGGTCCCATTCTTTACATATTTTTATCAATTAGAATCTTGCTAAAATATTATCTTCTTAAATGTTTTTATTACTAATTTAAGATTTGAGATCTTATTTTTTACGTCAGAGAGATTCTACAGTTCAGGTTCAATGCCTTTCTCAGGGGCAGGTATTCTATCCTGCAAGATATATTCAGCAATGTAGTTGATGGAAAATTAGAATCTCATGGGTAAGGCCTGAGCATTGGTGGGGTCAGAGCAGGTTACCTACCCAAACAATCTTCAACAATCAGAGACACTATCATATTCAAAGTAGCATGCAATCCAGAAATCTTAGGGACTTAAAGGAATCCTGATTTATTTCTCTGGAGACTGTTGTACCAGCAGTTGAATATATTCTTCATAACATGATGCATATTATTTCTACTCCCATGTCATTAGCCAAGCAATTTGCATGATCACAACCAACTTCAAGGAGGAGGAAAAGAACATTTTCCCCACACACCCAGATAAAGAAGAAAGAAATATCTTTGAGAAGTAGTAAATTCTCCTATAGAAAACAAACTGAATATTTAGTGACTTAAGTAGGAAAATAACGTATTTCTCCTTTACCACATCCGACCACTTGGGTTACTGGAGTGACAGCCCTGCAGTTTGCATGCACGTGTGTATATATCTGGGAGCATCTGTATATTCTTCAGTGAACTGTTTTATATTTTGGGCTTTACTTTATTCTAGAATGTCGTACTGGGAAAATGAATGAAGATCACAGTCAGAACTTTATTATGGCCCAGGTTTGGAATTGGCGACATTGGTACTATTCACATTCTGTTGTGAACAATACAATCACCAGGTACACCTAACTCCTGGGTGTGTGGGGAGTTGGGAAACTTCTGTAACTGTGTACCCAGGTCAAAAAGCTGAAAAAAACAAATTTTTGGTCACCATTTTTAGACTGAACGGACTCCAAGTCTCTAAGCAAAGCATCTAACCACCACTTCCTTCTGACCTCACAGAGAGTAGTTGCTTTAATAGGTCCTTAGGCCTTTACCTCAGGAAATTAAAAACAAACAGACAAACAAACACAATTTCAACACTGTGTTTAAGAAGTCAAGGAATATAGAGGAGCCAAATAACAAAGTGACATTCAGCAGGGAAGGAGGGTTCAAGAGGGGGGAAGAGGGGAGCACGGAGGACTATGGTGATGGCTCCACGGGTGAACAGGTGGTGGGTAACTTATGGGGAACACACAATAATGTAAAAGATACGAGTAACAAAAATAAATATCTATTAAAAAAGGAAGTCAAATGAATTAAAAAAGATGAATTATTGACTATTGTTTTTAATTCCAGAGAAATAGAAATCCTCCCTCCCTCCACCCCGCCCTTTTCTCTCAATTACAAACTTTCATGGTATTCTGAGTAACTTAAGCAAAATAAAAAACAGAACAAAACAAAACAAACAAAAAAAAAAACACTTCTTCCATTTATTAAAGTAATTGCAATATTTATTTTAAGCCAAACACATTGTCTGCTACAAAGGGCCTTTTAATTCAGTAAGAAAATATTAAGATAGTCCTAAGTTATTATATGGTCTCTATGCAAAGGGTCAGAACTTGGAAGATTGGAAAAAATACTTTGTTAAATGGTTTTCTAGGCTATTATAATCTTAGCAAAGCAAGAAATAAGATTTGTTTATTTATATTGAATGAATGTGAGAATATGGGAACATTATAGGTAATAAATTTGAGTAATTCCATGTAGAACATTTTGCTTGGTCTCAAAGGTGGGGTGAGGACCATCTTTCTGTAAGAAAGATGATAAGAAAATTCACATTTCAAGTATTTGTTATCTTTTGATTATAACAGACTGCCTCAGAAAGGACAGGGCTTCAAGTTTTATTGAGAGTACTAAAATATATCTTGAAATTACTGTTAAGAATTCAAGAAAACTTGGAAGAAAATGCGAACATATTTCTCTGTGGATTGCTCTGCACCTAGGGTCCATATTAATTTTAGATTTTGTACAAAGCTCTATTCAGGGAAACCAACCTTTTGCATAAATGCCTTAGGCCACCATACCTAAAGGAAAGAATTCATTTTATAATTTTGGTTATATAGCTCCAGACTATGATAATTAGAAATGCTAGCAATAATGTTTTGATTATATAAGTAGGGTAAATAAAATTCTTCCTAGAACTTACATGGATATTTCATCTGAGATACTCAAATAGTTTGCTAAAAATGATCACTTGCACAATAGTTATTCTACAGGGCACAAATACAGTGATTTTCTCATGTATCTGGACATGCATTGTATTCTATATTCTTAAATGTTGTTAGGGTTAGGTGGATGTTGTAGAATTAATGAATGTGGCAGTATACCATATACAAAATTACACATTCCTAATTGTAAATTAAATGTTGCTAAAGTAAATGTTTAAGATGACGGTGTTTTCAGAACCTACTCTGTACCCAAAAGTGGACAGAAAAATCCTAGGAGTTATGTACTATTTAGTTTAACTTTAAATTTAAGAGAAATCAGGAATTTAGAAATAAACTGTCAAATTCTGTACAAGTATTACGAGAGCAAATATTGAATCCTAGGTTTTATTGCTGCTGCAATCCCTCTCCCCATTCCTTTCCCCATCTACCACATATATATATATATATATATATATATATATATATATATATATAAACTGATAAACAATTTTACTTATTCAGTGTTGGGAATTACATTCTAAAGAAAGTGACCTGTTGATCATCAGTGTTTCTTGAGATCGGTAGTTATTTGGTAATGTTATCAACGTTTCTCATGCAATATCTATGCTAGTGTATCTTCTTAGCTAGAATGACTTTTGCCACTTCCCTGTTTGATAAACTCCTACTCTTTCTGTTTTTTTGCACTTCACTCATCTCTCTCATCCTCTGAAAAATTAAAACTCCTTTTGCAGTTTATAGCTATTATAAAATGTGTCTTATTGTTAATGTACATATTCCCAATTGGAATGTCAGCTCCTAGAGGAGCTCCTATGTGCCCTTCACAATTATTGCTTGCACTTGGTGAATTAATAAAGGAGGAATAAATGTATCTTGTTTATATGGATTAAAGTGATAGTCTGTTTTAATAGAGAGGAGGCCGTGCTTGTGTGATTCATATAACTGAACCTCAGTTTTCTCTTCTGTAAATCGAGAATGTTGGGATAGGTAACTTCCAAAGTTATTTCACAAGTTACAGTTGTCTGATATATACATATTTTGTGTTTTTACTGTCAGTAGGAAGCCTACAGAGAAATCAACTGAGATATGACTTCTTGTTGTATTTCTATACTTTTCTATTTCTCTTGTGTCAAGCAACATAAGAACTCATACCTTCTGTACATGATAAATATCAGGTGTCAACAGATTTAACATAGCGAAGGTTTTTTTAATTTAATTCTGACTTTTTTTTGCTGTCATTATTGAACATTTGTTAGCAGAAAAAAAACTATTGTTTTTTAACAAATACATTATATATGTATAAAGTTGATATTCATCATCAAAATTTTATATTGACACATGAAAATTGCTCTCCATATCAATATATCTTTGCAGATAAAAATCAGCTGGATCAGAAAATCTTTAATTGGTGTCAGAGTGTTATGAGTTCCATTATTAAGATTCTTGGTTTTATGAACTTGGGCAAATCATGTAATACTAAGCCAGTTCTCTGCTATATGAAGGTAAAATGAATCAATTGAATTAGAGCCTTTATGTTTAATTGTAACTCTAAATTTACAAGTTTGTGGCTTAATTTGATGCTTGCAGGATTCTTTTTCATGAAGTACAAGTTACCAAGTTATATTTCTTAGTCATGTGCTTATCTAAAATACTTGATTTCAAGAGTCCCAGAGAAGGGGCCAAGGTATAGTGAAGTGCTCCTTTTTGGGTCAGTATAATGTATAAAATATATTAAAATAATATTTTTCCATAAGAACAAATATACAATTTCTGGTGTTCAAGATCCTTTCCTTATTCTAGGGTGGCAAATCTTCAATACCTCCAAAGAAAGAATATAAATATGCAAGCATAAACAAGATAATGCATTCACAAATATGTGTGCAAGTCTATTAGAAAAAATTTGTTCTTGGTGCCTTTTAGCAAAATGCCAATTTGGCCCAGAATATGCTGCCAAATAAATCACTGCTGTTGATTTTCAGTTGAACAAACTGGAGGGATGAACTTTTAAAAAGCACAAAGCATACCAAGGAATAAACACAAGGGAGACTTATGTATGGTTTTATCTATATAAGGCAGAGTTCAGAGTTAGTGATGACAGGTACATTATAATATTAATATATCACTAAATTAGTAAAATTGAAGTAAGTGGATTAGGCAGTAAAGAATGGGGAACAAAAGTATTATTTTCTTCATAATGCTAATATCAATCTGTTAAAGTAGCTGTTATTTTTATAACACTGTATAAACCATATTAGTGACTTGAGTTTTGAATTCAGAAACTTTAGTTAATATGCCTGTTTGCATTCAAAGCAGAACTCAGTGCCTAAAAACTAGTCAATAAACATTTAGTACTGCTCTTTTCCAGTGATCTGAATTCAATAATATTACCTTCTAGTAGCTGGAAAAATAGAAAGAAAAAGAATGATTTATGAAGGTTGGCTATGCATGGCCCGCTAAAAAAGCTTTAACTGATGCTCGCAGGAGTCTTTTTAATGAAGTACAAGTTGCCAGGATAAGTTTAGTAAATGAAGCCTCCGTCACATTATGTTATAGTGAAAGAAATGACAGGCATAGCTCAGCAGATGGAGGTTAATGCAGAATGGTGGTGTCAAAGAATGTAGTCTAGGTAACAGCACAAAGATGTAGCAGATGCATTAGTGTTATTACTATACACAAGTTCATAATACCACAACACATTCATGGAATCAGTTCAAATTAAGCATAGCAGATTTCTTTGTTTAAGTTGTCACTTAGGCTGTATGCCTGTGTCCTCAATTCCTTTCAAGCAAAAGCTCCCATTTTCAGTACCAACTCTTATTTAGATGGTACTGTTAACCTTAAAACCCCTAGTGTTTTGCCTTTTCAATAGATTTTTTAAGGCAATGTCTGAATACTTTGTTGAAAATGTTATTTTTGGAGATTTGATTTAAATGGATGAATTGCCACCCTCGCATATCTCAGATTTTCTCAGTCTGAATGTAACTGGAGTCCTGAATACAGTGGATTCAGGAAAATCATCTGTGTCCCTTAAACAAAACCATAAGGCTTAGGTCTGTAAGTTTAAGATGGTTTTGTGATTTCATCACAGGAGAGTCTGGGCACTGACTTGCTTGGAAAGAATAATTTCCTTACAGTTATTTTCTAATTCCTCTGTGGGGAATGCCTAGTGGCTCACCACTATACCTAGAAACCATCAAGGATGGAAACAAGGGAATTGATTATTGTTCCATTTTACCTTAAATTTGCCTAACAAATAAATTTGGATTTCCCTTAATAAACATCCAAAGTTCTAGATTTCTCTCTATGTGTAATTACATAAAAATCATACTGACAAAAATTTTAAAAGTGTCAAATGCATAAACACAGAGAGATGCTAAAAGAAAACAAATAGCACCTAATTTAAAATATTAGGGAAACATCATAAGAAATTACCCAAACTTTTATTTCTGACATTGAATAGAGTAATCGTCCAAAGACTTGCTAATATGCAAACTGAGCTGCAGTTACAAATATATCTACTATTCTTCCTCTAGAGAATTTGAGAGCAAACATTAAAGTAAACATGCTAGCCCTCTGTGACAATCATGCAATTGTGTTTTTGAAATGCAAGTGGTACATGATGATGACAGTACAGTGCAGTTGTTCTATTTTAAGACTTTATTTCTGTAAATTCATTTAATATTTATTGTTGATATGTAATTTTCTATACTACTATGACTTATTCTTTTCCATACTTTTCCTCCTTTCTTTTATCCTTCTTTTCTTTCAATTTTTATTCTTTTTTTCTTTTTCCTAGTCTAGTAGACTATTAAGCTACGGTCTGTCCCCAAACAGCAATTAGGCTGTTAGAACCTAAACATTGAACCTGCAAATCTTATTTTTCTGAGTGAGGATAGAAGGTTGTTGGGGAATGTTATAAATGGTAATCTGGATCTGGAATTATCTATAAATGTTTGCATCATACAGCCAAAATATATCATTTGTGAATCAGACATTGCTCATATATAGTTGATAAATGACAGATACAGGACCATCTGGACAAGAATAAGCAAAAGAGCTTAGAATATTTGATTTGCAAAATAAAATATTAGGGGAAAGCATAATATTTAAGATTTAAAAATAGAACAATTGGCACATATAAACAGCCACTCTTTCTCATTTCCCATTTTTAGAAGTGCTTGACCTAGTTAAATCTTAGTTTGCTAATTGCAGGTATCCAGAATATTCTACAATAAAGTTTTCCACTCAATTATTTCAAAAAACCAAAATGAAACTCCAGCATAGGATAAAGGAAAATGTCTTCCAGAAGGATGTGTTCAGAGACACAATCCCATCCGGTCCAGGTTGGTACACCACCTCACAGATGCCACCAGGTCACAATCTACAGCAAATCTCCCCTAAAAAATTTAAGTAAGACACCCTGAGCTCTAGATAATGGTGATCAGGTTGGAAAATATACTTTATATTTTCATGTCATTTATGGTGCCCTTACAGTATTACTGCTTCCCCTCTAATGTGGTCAGGCCCAATTTTTATATGTCTTCACATCTCAATGTGTCCTGTTTGGCATCAGGTTGAAAAATTTTAAATGCATGTTTTCTACACTAATCTTAAAGACATATGGTGTCAGGAAATGGGTTTGTAATATTCATTGAAGCATTCTTAATACTACATATTCACTGAAATATTTAAGAACATTTAGGGAATGGATATATAGATGAAATGTATGAGATTCTACACATGTATTATCAAACCCATATCCAATTGCTTTCTAAACTTGTTAAACAAATTAATTTATAATTTCTTTACATATTTAAAAATATACATTAGCCTACATCCTTATAATTATATGGTGTTATTTTTATAAACTAATTAGATAATGAAAAAATTGCAATTTCTCTGTATTTCTTTGATCTTTAGTCATAGCAATACTTCTATGTTTATTGTTTATTTATTTATGTCTTTGTTTTTACTATGTTTTAACTATTATTTTAATATATTTATTGGATCTCTATTTGCTAAACATAACCATGTATGGTTTTATTTTTTGCAAAAATATCTTCCAATTTGTCACTTTATTGAAATAAACTTAATTTTTAGAGTAGTTTTAGGTTTACAGAAGAAATGAACAAAAATTATTTTGTACCACCTCTCTCTCTCTCTCTGTATCTCACCTACTATTAATATCTTGCATTAGTGGGATATGTTTACTGCTTTGATGAACTGATATAATTCACTACTATTAGGACAATATTTTAGTTTAGGGTTCTATGCATTTAAACAATATGTCAACTGTCATGATATTATGCTATCATATAGAATAGCTACACTGATGTAAAAATTGTCCTGTGTTCTATCAATTCATTCCTTCCTCTCTTATCTCCTTTCCATTTGATAATACAATTGTAGAGTAGAGGACTGTAGCTTGAATTTCTATCATTTTACATTTATTTTGTTTATATTTTAAGCAAGAATATGAAAATTTTTTAGTTTGAATAATTTTATTTAACCCAACATACCCCAAATATTGTAATTTATGCATGTAATCAATATAAAAAAGTTTACTATTTATAGTATCTATTTTCTTTTTTTAATTTAATTTGCATCCTTTACATTATTGTGTATCCCCCATAGGCTTCCCACCACCAATTCACCTGTGAAACATCCCCATAATCCCTTGTGCTCTTTTCTCCTCTATTTTGATCTCTCTTCCTCCCTCACCCTGTAGAATATCTCTCATCTGTTACTACTACCTCACACCATGCATGCAAACTGATTCAAAATGGATAAGAGACTTAGACATAAGACCCGGAACCATAAAATATATAGAAAAAAACATAGGCAAAACAATACATGACAAAATCCTAGCATCATTTTTAAAGACACATCCCCCAAAGCATAGATAGTGAAGGAAAAACTAAACAGCTGGATTACATCAAACTAAAAAGCTTCTACAGGGAATATACATTAATGTAAAAGACATAAATAAAAATAACAATTGAAAAAAAATAAAATGAGAACATTTAAAAATATAAAACTAAAAAGCTTCTGTACAGTGAAAGTGACATTCACCAAAACAAATACACAGTGCACTAACTTAGAGAGAATATTTGTACTCCATACAACAGGCAAGGGTCTGATCACAAAAATCTACAAAGAACTCACACAACTCAAAAAAAAAACAAAGCAAAAATCAAGTAAAAAAATGGTCAGAAAATTTTGAGACACTGCTCCAAAAAAGAAATGCAAATGGCAAACAGGCATATGAAAAAATGTTCAACATCCCTCATATTCAGGGAAATGCAAATAAAGACCTCAATGAGATACCACCTTACATCAACAAGAATGGCACACATTAAAAAAACAGAAAACGACATATGTCGGTGAGGATGTGGAGAAAAAGGAACGCTCCTACACTGTTGGTGGGACTGCAAACTAGTCCAACCTCCATGGAAAGTGGTATGGTGGTTTCCCAAACTAAAAATGGAGCTTCCATATGACCCAGTAATTCCATTCCTAGGTATATACCCAATGGACACAAAAACATTAATCCAAAAGGTCACATGCACAACTATGTTTATTGCAGCACTGTTTACAATAGCTAACACATGGAAACAACCCAAATGCCCAAAATTAATGAGTGTATCAAGAAGATGTGGTAGATGTATACAATGGCATACTATTCAGCAATCAAAAATTATAAACTAATGCAATTCTCAGCAACTTGGATGGAGCTAGAAGAGATCATGCTCAATGAAATAAGCCAGAAGGAGAAAGAAAAATATTGAATGGTATCACTTACAGGAGGACTATAAGAAAGCCAAATGAGAAATCAGAGGAGAAAATAGCACACAAAACACGAACAAAAGCAAAAACTAGAATATGAAAATTTTAACATTTTATGTGGTGAATTCTATATGAGAATTTTCTTTCACACACTGATCATTATATTTAACTCCAACATGAGTGAAATAATTCCTGTAAGTTACTTACAAAAACTTCCTATTTATAAAATAAGCATCTTGTGGGCTGGAATGGCCATTATATACAAATGCATCCATGTAGGAGCTATGCTTTGTACATTTATAGCTTCTAGAATTATAATCAAGCATTAGGAGCAACACGATATTTAGAAATCTTCAAATAAGTTAGCAAAATTTATTACTATCTCCATTTAGTGCTTCTTTCCTCCTTTCTAGATCAAGAAGGATGAAATTGTTAAAAAAAAAAAAGTTCTTGATCTCACTTTTCTGAGCCAAATGCCTCAACTGAATCTCAAATACATATTTTTATTAATAGTAACTGTGCATAGAAACTCAAACATCTCTGACAGGACAGGATTTAAAATAAAAACTGGTCTTGTATAATTGTCTGCCATTTATGTTTTTTTGGTTATGACTTTCGTGTCTTTCCTTTGGAATTCTCAAGATCTGTCATGTCTTTACCTTCCATTGTCATAATGCTCCAGTGTTTTTGCAAATATTTCCATATGTGCCTATCTTCATTGAGAAAATAAAGTTCTTTGAAAGCTGATATTATAGTTAATTGGAGTTTGCTTTTTCTGCGTTCCCAAACATTATATTAAGCATAGAGCAAGTTCTCTACACCTTGAACTCCACACCTGAAACTAATAGAAATATGAAAGAACTGTTAATGTACATTAAGCATGAACTATATTTTATATTTAGTCACTGACTTTCACTCAAAATATTCATAAAATATTTTGTATTGTATTTTATCAGCTTTTTTATAATAACAAAAATGTTGAAAAGATAGGCAATTATGTTAAATAAACTAAAAGTCTTTATGAGAGACTTCTAAATTCATTATTTAAGAAATGTTTCTATCTAACAGCTTTGCTCCTTTCAAACTTCACTAATTTGTTAACAGTGGCTTAATTAGCCAACTTAAAAAATCCTCACACATTCTTTGAAATTATAATCATGATGATATAAGAACATCATAGTTCTAAACACTACTGTCTATATGTAAGATTTGTTATAACTCAGAAAACTAGAGATTTTTGTTTAATTCTTCAGGAAAAAAAAGCATGCTAAACTACATTGCATTCAAAGGAGATTTTATTAGAGTTACTTCTTTTAACAAATCAGCACACCTATATACACATGTAGTATGAAACATCTACTCTTTGACAGACACTGAATAAATGTGTTTTTATAACAATCAATTTTTTCACAGCACATTGTTAGTTTTCTCATGTTGAATATAAGAAAACCAAATTTGTCCAATGCTAGGCGGAAAAATACATAGTAAAATAAAGATACCAAATGTAATAGGTCTGATTCAAATGCCTTTAAATCACAATTTGACTAAAAAAAATTGTTAACCTCAAATGAACACTGATGATTTGAGTCAAATAAATATAAAATTCACACTTTAATTGTATGGAATGAATGTCTTGATATAGCCATCAATGAAAGCATAACACGATGCTTTGGTTTTCATATTTATCCCATATATTAAAATTACTTTGTTCATTACATTTTTTGTGGGATTGCAGAGCAATGTCTACTAGTTATAAACATGGGACGTGGAGTAAGATTCCCAGGCTTGAATGTAAATTATCTTTCTTTTTTTCTTTTTTTTATATTTTTTAAAAATTTTAATTGTTATTTATATGTTTTAACATTGTGTATTCCCCTTGGGTAACCCACTATTGATTCACCCGTGACCCATCACCATCATCCCTTGTGCCCTTTTCTTCTCCATTTTGAGCCCTTCCTTCCCTTGCTTGGTGTCTCTCTTGTTTCGTTCTGCTATATTCCTGTTATAAGTGAAAGTATTCGATATTTTTCTCTTTCTTTCTGGCTTACATCGCTGAACATGATCCCTTCTAGTCCCATCCAGCTTGCTGCGAATTGCATGTGTTTACTATTTTTGAATGCTGAGTAGTATTCCATTGCATATATGTACCCCATCTTGATCCAGTCATCTATTTTTGGACATCTGGGTTGCTTCCATACCTTAGCTATTGTAAAGAGTGTGGCAATAAACATACAGGTGCATGTATCCTTTTGGATTAGTGTTTTTGTGTCCTTTGGGTAGATTCCCAAAAGTGGTATTGCTGGGTTGTATGGAAGATCCATTTTTAGCGGTTTGAGGAATCGCCATGCAGTTTTCCATAGTGTTTGGACCAATTTGCATTCCCACCAGCACTGTAGAATAGTTCATTTTTCTCCACATCCTTGCCAGCATTTGTTGTTGCCTGTTTTTTTGATATGTGCTATTCTCACCAGCTCGAGATGGTATCTCATTGTTGTTTTGATTTGCATTTCCTTGATTATAAGTGATGTTGAACTTTTTTTTTTTCATGTATCTTTTGGCTATTTGCTTTTCTTCTTTGGAGAATCATCTTTTTAGCTCTTCTGCCCTTTATTTTTATTGGATTGTTGACTTTCTTTTTGTTGCGTTGTGTGAGCTCCTTATAGATTTTTGTTATCAGTCCATTATTGGTTGTATTGTGTGCAAAGATATTCTCCCAATTAGTGGGGTGCCTGGTTGTTTTGTTTGTTGTATCTTTTACTGTACAGAAGCTTTTTATTTTGATGTAGTCCCAGCTCTTTATCTTTCCTTTTACTTACTTTGCTTTGGGGTATGTGTCTTTAAAAATTTTGCTGAGATGTATATCATGTAGAGTTTTGCCTATATTTTCTTCTATAACTTTTATGGCTTCAGGTCTTACACCAGGTCTTTTATACATTTTGAGTTGGTTTTGTGCATGGTGTGAGGTAGTAGTCTAGCTTCATTTTTCTGCATGTAGCAGTCCAGTTTTCCCAGCACCATTTATTGAACAAGCTCACCTTGTTCCATTGTATTTTCTTTGTTCCTTTGTCAAAGAATAGTTGTCCATAGATACGCGGATTTATTTCTGAGTTTTCTATTTGGTTCCATTGGTCTGTGTTTCTGTTTTGGTTCCAGTACCATGCTGTTTTAATTATTGTGGCTTTGTAGTATAGTTTGAAATCAGGGCATGTAACATCTCCATTTTCTTTCTTTTTAGACAGAGGGTTTAGAAGGGTTTAGCTATTATGGGTTTTTTTTTTTTTTGGTTCCATATGAATTTCATCAATATTCATTCTATTTCTTTGAAGAATGTTATTGAAATTTTTATTGGAATAGCATTGAATCTGTAAATTGCTTTTGGTAGGATGACCATTTTTATAATGTTAATTCTTCCAATCAATGAGCAGGGGATGTCCTTCCATTTTTTTGTGTCCTCCTCTATTTCTTTAACAGTGTCTTTTACTTTTATTTGTATTAGTATTTTAGCTCTTTTGTTAATTTTTCCACAGATATTTGATTTTTTTGGTTTCAATTTTGAAAGGGATGGTCCTCTTAATTTCTTCTTCTTCATACTGACTGTTTGCATATAGGACGGCTACTGATTTTTGTTGCAATGATTTTGTATCCTGCTACATTACTGAATTGGTTTATAATTTTGAGTAGTTTTTCTGTGGAGTTTTTCGGATTCTCTATGCATATTATCATATCAACTGCAGATAGTGACAGTTTCATTTCTTCTTCCCTATTTGGATTCTCTTGTCTTATTGCTCTGGCTAGGATTCTAGTATTATACTGAAAAGCAATGGTGAGAGTGGCCATCCTTGCCTTGTTCCTGATCTTAGGGGAAAGGCTTTCAGCTTCTAACCATTGAGGATAATATTGGCTGTGGGTTTGTTGTATATGGCTTTTATTATGTTAAGGTGTGTTTCTTCAATCCCAAGAATTTCAAGGAGCTTTTATCATAAATAGATGTTGCACTTTGTCAAAGACTTTCTCAGCATCTATTGATATGATCATATGGTTTTTCTTTTACTTTTCTTTTTTTTTTTTTTTTGATATGTTGGATTACATTAATTGATTTTCGGATGTTGAACCATCCTTGTGTTCCTGGAATAAATCCCACTTGGTCATGGTGTATTATCTTTTGGATGCATTGTTGGGTCCTTTTGGCTAAAATTTTGTTGAATATTTTTGCATCAGTGTTCATTAGAGAGATTGGTCTGTAGTTTTCTTTTTTTGTGTTGTCTTTGTTTGGTTTTGGTATTAGTGTAATGTTGGCGTCATAGAATGTGTTTAGTAGTATTCTTTCCTTCTCGATTTTTTGAAAGAATTTGTGTAATACAGGGATTATTTCATTTTTGTACATTTGTTAGAATTCATTTATGAAGCCATCTGGTCCTGGGATTTTGTTTTTGGGGAGGGTTCTGATCACTGCTTCAATTTCACTGTTTGTGATTTGTCTGCTTAGGTATTCTATATCTTCTTTATCTAGTTTTGGGTGATTGTATAGTTCTAGGAATTTGTCCATTTCCTCTAAGTTGTTGAACTTGTTTCCATATAGCTGTTCATAATAGTTTTTGATTATTCTTTTGATATCTGCTGTGTCTGTTGTAATTTCTCCTCTTTCATTTATGATACTATTTATTTGTGTTTTCTATTTTTTTCTTTGTAACCCTGGCTTAGAGGTTTGTCTATTTTTGTTTATTTTTTTCAAAGAACCAGCTTTTGGTTTCGTTGATCTTTTGGATTCTTTTTTTATTTCTGTTTCATTTATTTCTGCTTTGACATTTATTATTTCCTTTCTTATACTGTCTTTTTTTTTTGTTCATTTTCTACTACTTTAAATGAGAGATTAGATTGTTTCTTTGAGTTATTTCTTGTTTCTTGATGTGAGCCTGTATTGCTATGTACTTTACTCTTACTACTGCTTTTTCTGTGTCCCAAACATTTTGGGAAGTTGTATCTTCTTTGTTATTCATTTCTAGGTATTTTTTAATTTCTTCTTTAATGTCCTCATTAATCCAGTGGTCTTCCAACAGTGTGAGTTTTAATCTCCACGAAGTTAAGGGGTTCTTTTTTTTTTTCTTTTCATAGTTTATTTCTAATTTGATGCCTTATGATCAGAGAAGATAGGTGGTACTATCTGTTGTGGTTCATTTTGTGACCTAGTATGTGGTTAATCCTGGAGAATGCTCCACGTGCACATGAGAAAAATGTGTATTCCATTTTAGGGAGGTGTAGTGTCCTATAGATGTCCGTTAAGTGCATGTGTTCTAGTCCTTATTTAGAGTTTTAGTGTCCTTGTTTATTTTCTATCTTGTCGATCTGTCCATTGGTGAGAGTGGGGTGTTGAAGTCTCCTACTATATATGTATTTTCACTGATGTCTGTTTTCAGAGATGATAAGAATTGTCTGATATATTTTGGTGCTCCTTCATTTGTGGCGTATATGTTGAATAGTGTTATATCTTCCTGATGAAATGTCTGCTTTATCATGATATAGTGACCATCTTTGTCTTTTTTTTACTTTTTTTAATATGAATTTTATTTAATCTGATATAAGTATTGCTGTCCCTGCCTTCTTTTTTGGTCCGTTTTCTTGTAGGATTGTTTTCCAGCCTTTTACTTTCAATCTATGTTTATCTTTTTCAGCTAAATGTGTTTCTTGCAGACAGAAGAATGTTGGGTTCTTTTTTATGAGCCATTCTACTTCTCTGTGTCATTTTACTGGTACCATTTAGTCTATTTATATTTAGGGTTAATATTGATATACTGGCATCCATATTTGCCATTTGGTTTGCCTTTTTGTGGTTCTACACCTTACCTTCTTCTGCCTTTCCTAGTCATTCCTCCATTGGTTTTGGCTTCAGGGCTTCTTGCAGTATTTTTTGGAGTGGGGGTTTAGTAGTGATGAATTTTTGAAGATTCTGTTTGTCTGAGAAAGTCCTTATTTTTTCTTCGTAGATGAAGGATAGCTTTGCAGGGTAAAGTAACCTTGGTTGACATTTATTGGCATGGAGTTTGCTAAATATGTCACTTCATTTTCCTCTTGCCTGTAGTGTTTCTTCGGAGAAGTATGCTGTATATCTGACTGGTTTTCCTTTATAGATTATCTGATTTTTTACCTTCGGAATGTCAAATTTTCTGTCAATTAGCTTTTATTTTTTTAAAAAAGATTTATTTATTTATGCATACAAGCTGGGGTACAGACCAGAGGTGTGGGGCAGCGAGGGGGCTCACCAGAGACAGAGTGGGGAGCACAACAGGCAGATCGACAGAAATACATTGCTGAGGGGATCAGTGGGCGAGGCAGGAGAGGTCTGCCGTACTATGTGGGAATCTCCACGGCCGGGCATCAAACTAACATTGCTGCTGCTGACAGCTCCACAGTGCAGTGCTTAACCACTGCACCACCAGGGAGGCCCTCAATTAGCTTTTGATATTAGTCAAGTTGCTTTACCTCTCTGTGCCTCAATCTCCAAATCTATGAGAAAATTAATAGTACATCTATCTTACAGTATTATTTGGGGCTGATTTCATTTTTGCATTTAAAATACTTAGAATATTGCCAGGACATTAGAGAAAAATAAACTCAACAAATCTAAGTTGTTTCTTCTTAACAAAACATAACGAAATCCTACATTTGACTGTGTACAGCATGTGCAGGGTAAGAAAAGATGAAGAGTGAAAAGGAAAAGAAAAAAACACAAAGTAGACAGAAATCTTCAAAGGGCAGACAATCATCCATTGGGGTTGCAAAGGCGTAGGTTAATTCTCTATGACTGGTTTTATTTCAGCAACCCTGTCCCCCGGTAATGTCTACAACAGTTATGTCTGAACTCTCAGTTTCTAGCTGTGACCCAACTAACAAGTGTACCCAGGTGAAAGTTCCTGCTCTAGTTGGCCTATTTATTTTTTTTTAAACTCCATACATGTGTTTTAGCGAAGTGACATTCCAGTTCAATTCCATGAAATGGGGCTAATTAGAATAGGTGTTTCATTAAATTGCTGTGAAGACTGAATAAGTGTTTGTTACATATACACACTATAAACTGTAGCAACCACTATGGAAAACAGTACAGAGGCCTCTCAAAACTAGAAAACCAAATAAAAAACAAACTTCTAGAAATTTGTAGACTTGAGGAGAGGAAGGCGGAGAGGGAACCCAATGGACTATGGTGGATAACTATGGGTGTGTTAGTGGTGGGTGTTGGTGGTAATATACATCCGAAGAGGTGTGATCCTAACCTCTGATTCATATACCATTGTTACCTAAATAAACAAACAAACAAAAAAAAAACCTGAAGACAGCAGAATTTTCTATTTCTATCTGAGAAGAGAAATATATTATGCAATGATACCACTTTGGGTATTTATCTAAAGAATAAAGAAACACTAATTTCAAAGAGATATGCACAATTCTATATCCATCTCATTACTCACAATGTAAAAGAGTTGGAGCTAAGATAAATGCTCAGAGATGGATGAGTGGTTAAAGAAGACATGGTAAGTGTCCACAATGGAATATTACTCAACTATCTAAAAAAGTGAAATATTGCCATTTGCAATGACTTTGCATAGACATAATTATGCTTAGTGAAGTAAGTGGAGTACAAAATAATATCATATAATTTTACTAATATGCATTAGATAAAGGGGGGGAAACATTGATAAAAAAGAAAAAAAAAGGAAGCTTATAAACCACAAAAACAAAATAGTGGTTACCAGAGTGAAGTGAAAAAGTGGTGGTGAGTAAATTGGTTAAAAATTTTGATTGTGTGGTCACAAATAGAAACAAGACTTGGTGGTGAACCTAATGTAATATATGCAGTTTTTGATTTATAACATCATACAACTGAAACCTATATAATGCTATGTATCAGTGTTACATCAATAAAAAATAAAATAAAATACAATAGTGTTTCAGACACAGTAAAATATGAGGTAATAAGTGTTCGCTATATTTCAAAAACATTCCAAATGACAGGAAACCAGATTCTTCCTGTGCATACATGATAACCATTTATTTAACATACTAATTTGAAAGAGCTTTGGCTTTTTATGAATTAAATTAAGCTAGCAGCTCTTAACCCTATTAGACTCAATGCCCTTCTCTCCTTGGGAACAATTTCAAATGACTTATTTGCAGACTTGAAAGGAAATACATAAGTAATATAATCTACATATAAACATAATTTAGAAAAGTTGTAGTGCCCTGAATGAAATATAAGGTAAGAGGAAAACAATTTACAATAGTATGAATTTCATTACAAATGTAATTAGACAACAGTATACATGAAGACAAGTGTGTAGTCAGATCAGATGTTTTTATCTACTTATTAAAAGTAAATTAGGACATAAAAGAAAATCAGAATCCTTTTCATTTAAATATAGATGGAATATAAAGGGCAATGTTACAGGCTACCGGATAAAAGAGAGCATTAAAAGTATTGGCATGCTGCATTTATAGGAGAAAGAGGAATGTAACTCCAATTAGAGTAGAACTTGGATACCAAGATATATCACTCTTGAAGTGGAGGAAAAAAATGAGGTAACATATTTATGCAAATGTGCAAATGGGTATGATTAGTGTCATTTATAAATTATGTTATGGATGGTGTGTCTTTAGCAATGAAAACACATTAAAGAGTACCCAAGATGAAACAGACATTTTGTCTCCAAACATCAGGTGGGGCATTTAAAGTCATAATAGAACTTGAAAATATTCTTTGTTCAATGGGTAGCTATTTCATATTTTTAATTTTTGCAATTCTTCTCATCAGAATGGATATATAGCTAGAGTTGCATACCAGGAATCATATATAGGGCAGATATAACCAATAAATAGCTAAATTGGCATCTGCCAATGGGTCAGGAGTTTGGTTTAGATGTATAATTTCGGCGGTTCAGCATAGCAGTTATTTATCTACAGATAAGGGAGAATTTCAATATTGCAAGAACAAATACAGTCACTGAAGTGAACCACCTGAATCTCAGCCTTTATTGAACCGAACTCTCCTAAGCTCTGCAGAACAAGCAACATTAGTATCTATTCAATTATAGGAATAGAATATACATGCTCTCAGCAAATTTCAAAGTAAATCTGAAAGAAAAGGGAAAGCATAACACATTATCCCATTTACAGTAAAACTAATAATTTATGTCTACATTAAACTAAAATCAGTATAAATGGTTGTTAGAGATAACACTATCCCTTTAATATAGACTCTACTGCCAGTGGGAAAAATTGTTTATGACAGAGAAAATATTCATGTTTCATAGATATAGATATATAGATAAAGATATAGATATGTGTAATCTGGTGAAATGTTCAGACAGGCGAAAAGTACGGTCTTGATGTTTTGTGAGCATAAAACAGTAAGATAGATATTATCCTACAGTTGACACCTTGAAATATCATGATCATCAATTGCTTCTTTGTAGAACAATTTAGAAACTGAAGTAATTACTAGTATATCACTTGAATGCTAGCTACATCTCATAGAAGTACACAGTTAAAATATCAAATCATTATAATGTATTTCAGCATAATTTCACTAATAATTTATATATGTAATAGAAAATACATGATTCACATTTACAATTAAAAAATTTAAGTGTCTTACTTATTTTGATTTTGGGAAAATTAAATCCTTTTTTCCTAATACTTAATTTTTTACTTGTAAAACTGTAAACATATGAAAAATAAATATTGCTTCCAAATTTTTACATGGTTATAGAAACTTTGTTCTAATGTAATACAGGTCTTATCTACAAAATATTCCATAGCTTTAAAACAAAAACATAGATTAGGACATACTTTTTTAATAAAGAAAAATAATATATTTTCTAAATATTACTAATACTTGGAAATGTTTACCATTTACTTCTGCCTATACATAACACTTTAAGGAATATTTACTTCATTGTGAACTATTATTAATTATAGTATTCTGACTACATGTATTAAATTTTGTATAATTTTTCATTTAGATTATGCAGAAACATTGTATTTCAGATTTGGGGGAATATTTAAGTCAATTAAGATAGAAAATTGAATTTTAAAATAAATTAGTTTTCCTTTGTATTTTTAGAATACTAATTTAAGATCAGGACAAAAATTCCAAATATCCCCAGAATTTTTCTCTTCCATTACTGACCTAAACCTCTCATTAACCTTCCCCAGAGACATCAATCATTTCTAGGTTACTTAAAATATCACCCCAGAACTATTTTATGGCTATATAGCATACTTATAAACACATTAACAAAAGGAGGCTGTTCGGTTTTCATTGAAACTAAGCTGCTTGAGTTCTTTTTTTTTCTGATTTCTATATATTTGGTAAATTTTTATCAAAAGAATTTTCTCACCTTGTAAAAAGCTGAATAGCTACATGTTTACAATTTTTTTAATAAAAAATAGAGGGTTTATTTGAGTACTAGAAAACTAGATTTGCTTAATTTCCAAATAATGAATGAATCATATGTACAGAATCAAAGAATAAATAATGCAAAGAGAAACATGTCATTTATATTTGTCTATATTTATATCTACATATATGTATGTATACACACATATATGCTCACATATGTGTATATATACGAGTGCTTTTTTTAAAGATTTATTTATTTTTGTATACAAGCTGGGGTGCAAGCCAGAGGTGTGGGGCAGTGAGAAGGTTCACCAGAGACAGAGTGGGGAGCAGAACAGGCAGATCTGCTGAAATACACTGAGAGATCTGCTGCACTATGTGGGAATGTCCCAGGCTGGCATCGAACTCATAACCCCGGCTACTCCACAGTGCTGCACCCAACCCGTTTAGCCACCAGGGAGGCCCCTATCCAAGTGCTTTTTAAAATTTTATGGAGCCTTTCCAAAGAATAAAATTTAGGTGCTTAGATGCAAATTTAGATGCAAATTCAATAAACATTGCTGTAAGATGAGTGAATGAATGAATGAATCAATCAATGATTTTTTAACTCTGAGACTACAGAGACATACTCCTTTGTGTTAACATCAGGTTCAATAGGTCTATAACTCAAACACAAACAAAACTAAAAGCTTTCTCTGTGAAATATAAGAAGTTGACAAGATGAAAGCTTTAACCAGACAAATAGAAAGTGAGAGATTTGTAATGGTCATAAGTGACTGATTTTCAAGTTGAAGCTTCTGTCAAAGAATATGTGAGATCCTCAAGTTGCTCTTACTGGGACTACATTTTAACTTACAGAACGTTTGTAAAATCCATGGCTATCTTCAGGACATGCATTAGCAGTTGTGATTCTAATTTATCTTTTTTTAAGATAAAGTTTTTACATTTAATATCAATGCACCATAAGTTTATTTTTTTCCCAGTATAATGATATTTGTAACTAAGTTTACCGTATTTAACAAGGCCAGATTTATAGCCCTGGCATGAAACACTTTGTGGATAGTACAGTGGACATACTTTAAATAATATTGCTCTTTTTTTCCAAAATCTGGCAATAAATAACTTTCTATACACACGCGCATGCACATGCTCACGCATGCAAACATAGCACATATATTACTGATGACCCAGAAATTCCATTTAGTATTTTTACCTGAACTTAATAAATTTAATTTTATTAAAGTTTTGCTAAGTACCTCAGAAAATTTGAGTAAAAGTAGGTCAGTTTCACAGTCTCAAACTCTAACATATACAGATTTTGCCACTAAGATGCGCTGGAGGAGAGAAGTTGACTTTTTTCATTTGACTCTTTTTCATTTTATTCTCATTTGGGATGTAGTCAACATAATTTGTTAAAAAAAAGTACAAGTTTTGAATAAGGGAATGTCCTTTCTCCATATCTGTCACATATTAATGATAATTTATATCAAAGTTTCAGTTTTTCTCTCTGAAAATTTGTATATTATTGATACTATCAACTCCACTTGCAATATTTTGTTAAAGATTAATGGATCAAATATGAGGGATTAGGATAAGATATGAAACAAAATGAGTGTGAATAAAATTATAAGAGTTATAATTGAGGGGTTAGACCTTGACAGGAAGATGGAAATCAGGACCCCAGGAGACATAACAGGAGGGAAATGTCAATAACAGATAAGAAAATCAAACAACCCTGTCAAAAAAATCACTGGTTTGTCCATATTAGGACATAAGTCCCAAAAAACTAATAAAGAAACTGCACAACCACCACTGCTCCCCTAGACCTAAAACCTGAAACCTGCTATAAAACACCTGATGCTGTAATCACCCAGAGGCAACCTTTTTAGGACCTCTCTCAGTTGGGAGCTGTTCTGCATCTTTATCTGTGCTTGCATAAATCTCCTCAGGTCTGCTTGCTTGCTTGCTGCTCTGTGGAACTGAGCTATTTCTTTAAACAACCCTTTCAGCCTTGCTTACTGTTGTGTGCATGTAGTGTTTCATTTTTTGATACACCATCAGGGTTCCTGGTTCATTACTGTGTGTCACATAATGATGGTGGTGGCTTTATGTATGAAAGTATTATTTTATAACATGTATGTCAATATACTAATTCAATATTTTATTATAGACTTAATTATTTTTAGTGTTATCATTTATATACAACATTGTAAATGACTCAGAAAGACATTTTCACACCTCTTCTGATGTATGTCACTACACCACGCCCACCGCCAAAGCATCATAGTCCATTTGGGCCTTTCACTTTGGTCTTCATGGTCACCCTCCCCTTGTGGGAACCTCAATTTTACAGTCAGGTTTGCTGTGTTTTGGTTCTGTTTGTCCCTTTGTTCTGTGTCTCTGTATTCCACATATAAGTGTAAACATTAGTATTTGTCTCTCATTTTGACTTATTTTGTTTGACATAATCCCCTCCATTTCCTTCCATTTTATCACAAAGGTCAAAAGTTCATCTTTGGTGAATTGAAATAAGAAAAAAAAAACAATGTTACTTTTAAGAGAAAATAGTTTCAATCACTGTTATCAAACTGCTGAGAAAAAAAAATAGCAGCTTTAAATACCAGTCTTTACTATAGACTGAATGTTTGTATTCTACCAATTCATATGTTGAAGTCATAAACTCAATGTAATGATATTTGGAGATGGGGCCTTATATAAATTAGTTCACTGAGGTCTTGAGTATGGGAAATCCATGTTGGGATTAGTGTTTTTATAAGGAGAAGAGACCAGAACTCTCTTTATAGATGACATGTGATGATCTGGAAAGAAGGTAGACATGTATAAGTCAGGAAACAAATCATCTGGCACCTTGACCTTGAACTTCTTGGTCTTTAAAACTGAGAGAAAAATAATTTCTTTTATTTCAATCACCTGATCTAAGGTATTTTGTGTGGCAACCCAAGATGACTAAAATGCAATGGTTTATAATTATTTTGAAAGTGGTGGGTTTTTTCTCTCTGTTCTTGTCTCTATTAGATTATTTTCTTTTTCCCCAAGAACATACCAGTTTTCTCTATATGTAACTGTTTAACCCATGACCTGCATTTGATTGCAGGTAAGCAGTGCTTCAGTAGTTACAGAGGAATGCCTGAAGGATGTACCTTGCTTCCTAAGTTATTCTGACATCTACTCTCAGAAAATCATGGAAAGAATGAATATTCTTGAACTCACTATGGAATTACTCTTAAACAGTTAGAGTTTGGGATGATGATATCAGACAATAGTGAAGTCTCTCCTGAGAAATAGGTCTTTAAAACCCATTCCTGCATTTCTCATGAAGTATATTTAAATATGATTACATAATACTATATAAAAACAGCATTAATATTTTACTAATCTATTCATTCATTCACTTCAATCTTTGATAAGTAACTATGGACCAGGTTTTAGTGTTGACATTAAAGACTGCAAATCCCTCTTT
This sequence comes from Scalopus aquaticus, assembly GCA_004024925.1. Taxonomy (NCBI): domain Eukaryota; kingdom Metazoa; phylum Chordata; class Mammalia; order Eulipotyphla; family Talpidae; genus Scalopus; species Scalopus aquaticus. The sequence continues at coordinate 88,895 of PVIJ01003183.1, read as the reverse complement.
ATTATCAATTTAAATAATAGCAGGTTCCTGAACATTAACACATGCTTTTATCTTTTGTAATTGATCACTGGCTTCTGTATTGGCTGCTCAAATTTCATGCACAAAACTGAGAATCACCTCAGAGTAGGCATTTAGCTTAAGATCATTGTGACTCGGGGCCTCTCTGGTGGCTCAGCGGTTGAGCGCTGCACTGTGGAGCTTTCAGCCGCGGACGATGCCGGTTCGACGCCCAGCCAGGGAGAATCCCACATGGTGTGACAGACCTCTCCTGCCTTGCCCGCTGCTCCCCTCAGCAGTGTATTTCTGATCTGCCTGTTCTGCTCCCCACTCTGTCTCTGGTGAACCCTCTCGCCGCCCCGCACCTCTGGTCTGTACCCCAGCTTGCATATATAAATAAATAAATTAAAAAAAAATACCTTGCCTATCTTTAAAAAAAAAAAAATCATTGTGACTATTTTACTATTTCCCAATTTTATTTTCCTATGTTTTATTTTAAAATATTTTTATTTTTCCCGCTTACTTTGTAGGAGTTACCATAAATTCCTGTATAGAAAAAAATTAGGAGAAATAGTGTAAATATCAAAAATAACATAAGAATAAAAGAATATAGAAAATCCACAACTTGCTTAATAACTGAGGGCTAAAATAGATGTTATATTGAAAAGCATATCATAGCTCAAGATATACAACATTCATGATTTCATCTCATAGGCAAAAAATTGAAAAAACACAGTAGGAAAGGTGAAATTTATGGGATCCATTCTATAACCATATTAGTGATGAATGAAAAGTAAAAGAAATGTCCTCAGTGTAGAAAAACTATTGCTGTGCTTATATAAAAAATAAAAAGGTAGTAACTTCCTTGCATATTTATAAAAAAAAGTCAGTTGGCCTCTTAAAACATTGATTAGGCAGCCCAGAATTTGTGAGGGTTAAAGAAAGTTGTTTTAAATAAGAAAAAAAAATACAGATGTGGTTAATTGAGCTGTTAAAATCTAAAAGCATAGCGTATAGAAAGATCATCCAGCATAACTCTAGTATTTAATTTTTTGAGAGCTCTTGAGGTAATATATTGCCACTTCTTAAGAAGGGAAAAAAGACATCATCCTTGAAATTACTGCTCTACAAATCTTTCGGGGGGAGTCTAAAATTCCATTTTCAAACATGAGAATGATGTACTGGGAAACACACAGGGTTTTTTAAAGCACAAATTCTGTCACAGTGGTAGTAGATACATTTCTATTGACAGAATAATGGGATACTAAATCAGGAAGAAGCATTAGATGCTATTTATCTTGACTTTATAAAGTGTTTGATTCAGTCTTATATGAAGTATTATTCAAGAAATGGGCAAAAGTGTCCTATAGACCTCACCGCTGTTAAGTGGATCAGCATCTAGTCCATTTAGTGAATCAGAGGCACTCAGAATATTGTTATTAATAGCTCAATATGTCTGGAGCTATAGAATATGTGGAATACTATGCAATTAATGCCTTAATAAAAAATGACAAGTACAGAGTAGAAAACCAATGCATGTTCTCCCAATATTAAATACAAACATTAACATAAGCACTGCTTGTAAATATTTTAATTTGGTGATGTGCTTTTTCTACCTCAAAATATTTTTATTTTGTCAATTTAAAAATTGAAAGATGGAACAATTTATCAAGTTTATTGCATCCCATAAACTTGGATGAAAATAATTACTGTGTTTAAAAATGACCAAATGATATTTTGGCATGGTAGAAATAGTCAATGACAAAGGAAGAAACTGGTTTATATCCATTTATGAATTTGGTAGTTGAGAACAGTGACAATCTTACCTTGTATTTATTTAATGCTCAAATACGTTTAAGCCTTTTGTGTACATCTCTTTGAATGCAGACAAGAAGTGTAATAAAGTGTTATTAACACAAGAAGTGTTATCATCAAATAATCCCTAGTCTTATAGATAAGCAGATAAATACAAATATAGAGAAATAGAAAACTCATAATTTGGAAAACTCATAATTTGGAAATTGGCTATCTATTCCAATTTTTTTCAAGATGAAATCACTACCGTAAAATCCCTGCCGTACACGGATTTTTGAGAATCTGAACACATAGGGAGTTGGACAGTAAGAAAAGTATCCATTGAAAAACTTATAATAAAAATATGTATATTTTTATTTATGTATATTTAAGTGTATATATTTATATACACATATGTATATTTAAAGATAGAGAAGAGTCACTAACTGAATGAAATGGAGGACAAGAATAAGGTATAATAAGCCACTTAAAAATGTTGTTAGATTTAGTTTATAGACTTAGTTTATTATTTTGAATAGCTCCATTTAGTGGGTGGGAGCAGAATACATTTTATGGATTAAGGGAGTGTGTGTGTGTGTGTGTGTGTGTGTGTGTGTGTGTGTGTGTGTAGAAGACTGGGATAAGGGTCATGAAACATTTGAGGATTTTGACATGAGAAATATAAAAATAGCAAAGTAGTAAAGCACAGGAGTTAGAAGAATAAAGATTATTTTAGGGGCCTCCCCGGTGGCGCAGCGGTTGGGTGCTGCGCTGTGGAGCTGTCAGCAGCAGTGATGCCGGTTCGACGCCCAGCCAGGGAGAGTCCCACATGGTGCGGCAGACCTCTCCTGCCTCGCCCGCTGCTCTCCTCAGCAGTGTATCTCTGATCTGCCTGTTCTGCTACCTGCTCTGTCTCTGGTGAACCCTCTCGCCACCCCACGCCTCTGGCCTGTACCCCAGCTTGTATACATAAATAAATAAAAATTATTTAAAAAAAAAAAGATTATTTTAAGAGATTAAAACACTTAAATGACAAGGGAGTGATAAAGTAGAGATGAGAAATGTTTATTAGTGGGGATCAAAGTGACTGTCATATAGGGTTCTATTTTTAATTTTTTTCCTCAAAACTTATTAATTTGTCTATCGTCCATATAATTACGTATTTGGGGGAGTACATTTTCACACCATCATATGTGCACATTTTATTTACTCTCTAACAAGATTCACACACAGATTCCCTATCCCCTCCTCCCTGTCCCCTCTGGTAATAAGTATATTTTTCTTAGGGTCTAAGAATTACTTTTGCTGTGCTTTGCCAGTTTGTTGTAATTGATTATTTATCTTCCAGTTAAGTGAAACCATCTGGTTTCTATCATTCACTTTCTGACTTACTTCATTTAATACAATCACCTCAAGATACATTGATTTTGTCCCAAAGGGTACAATTTCGTCTTTTTGAATAGCTGAATTATATATATCCATTGAATATATATTGCACAAGTTTTTTATACAGTCATCTGTCTTTGGGCACTTACAATGGTTCCTTGATTTGGTTTGTGAAAATGTTGCTATGAGCATGGGCGTGTATAGATCTTCTCATACTAGAGTTTTCATAATCTTTGGATAGTGCTGATATTGCTGGATTTACTATTTTTCACCTCTTTTTAAAATATCCTTGTTTATCTTTTTACAATATAGACTTTCTTCCCATAGCTGCAGACACCAGAGTTTTCCTACTATCAAAGGTCCCCTAGTCCTCCATCACACTCTACAGCCCTCTCTTCCCCTCAATATTCTCTACTCTGTCCCTGTTGCTCCCCCTCCTGCTCCCCTACTGAGTGTCTCATATCTACAGTCTTCTTTCAAAAGTCAGCCTTATCTTTTCAAGAGTCAGTCTGTCTTATCTTTTGTTTGGTTTCTATAGATTCCACATAACATTGAAACCATTCAATATTTATCTTATGCTTTCTGGCTCAATTCACTTAGAATAATCCCTTGCAGTTCCATCCATGTTGCCTCAAATGGCATGAGTTTATTTTTGTTGATTGAGTAGTATTCCATTCTCTGTATGTATTACATCTTCTTGATCTGTTCATTCGTTGTGGAGTATTTAGGTTGTCTCCATGTCATGGCTATTATAAATAAAGCTGCTATAAATATAGGTGTGCAAGTTTCCTTTCAAATTAGTGTTTTGTGCTCTTTGGAGAGATACATAGGAGTGAAATTGCTGGTCAAAAATGGATATATCCATTTTTAATTTTTTGAGGAATCTCCGCATTTCTTTCCATAGGGGCTGGACCAGTCTATGTCCCCACCAACAGTGTGACAGTATTCCTTTTCCTCCACACCATCATAACCACTTGACTGCAGTTTTATTGATATGGACCATTCTCACAGATGTAAAGTGGTATTTCCCTGTGTTTTTGATCTGCATTTCCCTGATGGGAAGTGATGATGAGCATTTTTCCTATGCCTCTTGGCCTTCTGTGTATCTTCTTGGACATGTGCTTATAAGCTCTTTGCCCAGTTTTTGATTGGGTTATTTACTTTCCTTTTGTTGATTTATATAAGCTCTTTGTACATCTTTGATATCAATCTCTCTCAGATGTGTGGTATGCAAATATTTTCTCCCATTCAGTATGGCATTTCTTTGTTTGGGTCACTGTCTCATTTGCTGTACAAAAGCTTTTAAGTTCAGTATAGTCCCACTTGTGTATTTTTTTCCTTGCTGTTGGGGATGAGTAAGAAAATATGCTTCTGAGTTTTCTGTCATAGAAAATTTTGCCTGTCATCTCTGCTTATGTTCTTTGGTTTCAGGACTTACATCCAATTCTGCTATCCATTTTGAGTTGATTTTTGTGTTTGCTGTAAGATAATGGTCTAGTTTCATTGTTTTACACATAGCAATCCTATTTTTCCAGCACCATGTATTGAAGAGACACCCCTTGTTCCAGTGCATATGTTTTGCTCCTTTGTCATATATTAGTTGTCCATAAATGTGTGGTTTTATTTCTGGCCTCTCAATGCTATTCCATTGGTCTATGTGTCTGTTTTTGTTCCAATACCATGTTGTTTTACTTATTATGTATTAGAGTATAGTTTGAAGTCTGGAAGTGTGATGCCTCCATTTTTCACCTTTATAATCAGAAGAATTTTGAGTATTCAGGGTATTCCACATTTTTGTTGTCTTAAGGTGTCTCCATATATGCATTTTCCAGAGATTGTAGCAAATTTTATTCCCACCAATAGCGAATGAGTGTTCCTTTCTCTCCACATCCTCATCAATATCAGCTCTCTTTTTAGTAAACTGGACAGTCACATGCAAAAAAATGAAGCTAGACTACTGCCTCACACCCTGCACAAAAACCAACTCAACATGGATGAAAGACCTAGACGTAAGACCTGAAACCATAAAATTCATAGAAGAAAATATAGGCAAAACTCTACACGACATACATCTCAGCAAAATCTTTAACGACACATCCCCCAAAGCAAAGGAAGTGAAGGACAAGATAAACAGGTAGGATTACATCAAAATAAAAAGCTTCTGTACAGCAAAAGAGACATTAACCAAAACAAACAGACACCCTACCAACTGGGAAAAGATCTTTGCACACAATTCATCTGATAAAGGACTGATAACAAATATTTACAAAGAACTCACACATCTCATCAAAAACAAAGCTAACAATCCAGTCAAAAAATGGGCAGAAGAGCTAAAAAGGCACTTCTCCAAAGAAGAAAAGCAAATGGCCAACAGATACATGAAAAAATGCTCAACATCACTTATTTTTTTAATATATATTTTTATTGTTATTTATATCTTTTATATTTTGTATTCCCCTTGGGTAGACCACCCCCAATTCACCCGTGATCCATCTCCATGGTCCCTTGTGTTCTTTTCTATTCCATTTTGTGCACTTTTTCAACATCACTTATAATCAAGGAAATGCAAATCAAAACCACAATGAGATACGACCTCACACCTGTGAGGATGGCACACGTTAAAAATATAGGCAACGACAAATGCTGGAAAAGATGTGGAGAAAAAGGAACTCTTCTACACTGCTGGTGGGAATATGAATTGGTCCAACCAATATGGAAAGCTGTATGGTGATTCCTCAAACTGCTAAACATGGATCTTCCATATGCCCCAGCAATACCACTTTTGGGAATCTACCCAAAGGACACAAAAACACTAATCCAAAAAGATACATGCACTCTTATGTTCATTGTGGCACTGTTCACAATAGCAAAGGTATGGAAGCAACCCAGATGTCTAAAAATAGATGACTGGATCAAGAAGATGTGGTACATATACACAATTGAATACTATTCAGCATGGAAAGAAGATAAACACATGCAATTTGCACCAGCATGGATGGAATTAGAGGGGATCATACTCACCTAAACAAGCCAGAAAGAAAGAGAAAAATATCGAATGGTTTCACTTATAACAGGACTATAGGGAAACCAAATAAGAGAGAGACATGGGGGGGAGGGGGAGGATAAGGGCACAAAATGGAGGAGAAAGAACACAAGGGACCACAGAGATGGATCACGGTGAATTGGTTGTGGGTTACCCAAGGGGAATACAAAATGTAAAAGATATAAATAATAATAAAAATATATATTAAAAAATATATCAGCTCTCTTTATTCTTATAAGGGTGAAGTGCTATCTCATTGTTGATTTGACTTTCATTTCTCTTATAAAAAATGTTGAACCTTTCTTCATGTCTGTAAATCATCTGAATGTCTTCTCTAGAGAAGTGTCTATTTTAGGTTCCTGTCCAATTTTGCTCTTTGTTTATTGTTCTTTTATTGTTCACTTGTATACATTTTATACAGTTTGAAACTGTATTCTTTGTCATATGTGTGATGTGTGAATATCTTCTCCCAGTTCATAGGTTTCTTTGTTCTTTGTTTATTTGTTTGTTTGTTTTGAGATATAAAAGCCTTTTATATTTTATTTTGATGTAGTCCTATTTTTTTTTTTTTTGCTTTTGTTTCCATTGCAAGAGAGATTGGACAAATAAATACATCTCTGTTTTTTGGGTTTTTTTTAAAGGTTTATTTTATTTTTGCATACAAGCTGGGTGCAGGCCAGATGTATGGGGCAGTGAGAGGGTTCATCAGAGACAGAATGGGAAGCAGACAGGCAGATCAATGGAAATGCACTGCTGAGGGGAGCAGTGGGTGAGGCAGCAGAGGTCCACCACGCCATGTGGGAATCTCCCGGGCCAGGACTTGAACTCCCACCACAGCCGTGACAGCTCCAGAGCGCTGTGCTCAACACGCTGTGCCACCAGGGAGTCCCAATAAGACTCTGTTGTTGATGTCCAGGAGTATATAACCTGTTTTCTCGTAAGTATTACATAAATTTAGTCATTATAGTTGTCTTTATAATCAACTTTGAATTAATTTTTCTGTATAAAGTTAATTAAGGATCTCCTTCCTTCCTTCCTTCCTTCCTTTATTCTGGCATGTGAATGTCCAAGTTTCTCAGCACCATTAATTAGGAACTTTCCAAAATCTAATTGTAGAAATGAAGCTTCCAGAGGGGGAGAGGCGAAGGATGAGAACACATAAGAATGGAGCACAAATGGCTATAGTGGTTGAATGTGGGCATTTTGATAGTAGATGTGGTATGATAACAACACTACACCTTTAAAACACAAACACTCTAAACCAATGTTACCTCAATTGAAAAGAAGAAAATAGTAATCCATACAGTATGGTATCACAACAAAAATAGAAAGAAAACCAATAAAATAGAATAGAGCCCATAAATAAATCAACACAAATATGAACCTTAATCTTTAACAAGGGAACCACAATTATATTATGGAGAAAGGAAACAAATACAGGACTTTCTTGAAAGATTAAAAAAAAAAAAAAGCTCTAGAGGAGGGTGGACTTTTTCTTAGGAATGCAGGGCAGTCAGATACATGCATAAAGAAGGATATTGACATGAAGAAAGAGATCATTTGGCTTAAAAAATTGTGTGAACATGGGTTTATTAAGGACATATCTACTGTGGTAAATGAGCAATACATACATATTAATGGAGGGTGCATAATAAGGTTGTATATTCTAGCATTACATGCATTAATAAGTGTTGCTCTATTCTTTTAGATCTTTATAACATTATAAGTGAATGCAAATGATGGGGAAAGACAAAGACATTTTCTAAAATAGAATATACAGGACTTTTTTTTTTAAAGAACTATTCCTTTGCCGACAGCTCCATAGTGTAGCACTTAACCGCTGTGCCACCGGGGAGGTCCTAAAATTGTTTTAAGATATAATTCTCAGTACATAATCAAACTACATAATAAAAATATTTATCTAAAAATAAAAATATCCTCTTTTTTATTTTTATTGCTTAAATAGTCCATTGTCTCGTGTCAGAATATCTGAATTGCTGGACTGTTATTCAACTAAGTAGTCACTTAATTAAGTGCAATAATAGACCAAAAGCACTCTACATATTTTGGAAATTTCTACTGCAAAATATTTGATGGTCTATGGGGGTGGATTATGCATGTATTTTGAATGTAAATGAATTTTATATTAACTTCAGCAATTTTATATTTTCTCTGGTGTCTAATGAATAAAAGGGTAGGGGAATGGACTGAAAGAGATAAATACATATACATGTGGATCAGCATTGTAAAGAAAAAGTTAAGGAGGTAAATAAATATCTTTAAACACAGTTAACACACACTTGTTTGTATTTATGATCTAAAACTGTTAATGCAGGATTTTTTTTTTTTTTTTTTAGGGGGCAGGCTGCTTGTCCGAGGTCCCAGACACACTCATTTTTGTTCTTTTTCTTAGGCAAGGAAAAAAGTCAACATTGAGATTGATGTCACAGAAAAGCAAGCTATTTATTGATAGGTAAGTAGGGAGAAGTGAAAGAAAGCTCTCTGAAGAGAGAGGGGTGCTGAATGGGTAGCTGATAAAGGGATGAGAAGCAGGTGCATGCCTGGGTATAGTGGGAAAGAAGTGGGAGTTTGGTTGTTAAGTATCTCTGTGTTGTGTTTCTTGTTGATCAGCTGGGTGGCAGGGCCTTCCTGGCTAGAGAGGTCCACTGTGTTTGCATGCTTCTTCTAGGCTACAGAGGCCCAATGTGTTTGCCTATGTTACCTGGCCTACGTTCCCTAAACTAGCTATGGTCTGTTGCTTTAGTGTTGTATTATTGTGTTGGTGTTCTGTACGTTCCACTCTTTACTCAGTTTGGGGGAGCACCCTCCTCGTCCAGAATTGTTTTTCAGTCAGAATAATTAATGAATCGAGGGGTTAGGGTATGGAAACTTCCTGGCTTCAACCGAGTGTTTCTCAATCAGGCTGATAAGTGTACTTAGAGGCTTTGGGCACCCTATTGCTAACTGACTGCCTGTACCCATTTCCTAACTTCTTCATTCACTGTTTTCTTTTATACTTTGAATATTTATCTCCACCTAGGATTTCTTGTAAGAATCTTCTACACTGCTGGTGGGAATGTGAATTAGTCCAACCACTATGGAAAGCTGTATGGCGATTCCTCAAACTGCTAAACATGGATCTTCCATACAACCCAGCAATACCACTTTTGGGAATCTACCCAAAGGACACAAAAACACTAATCCAAAAGGATACATGCACCCGTATGTTCATTGCGGCACTGTTTACAATAGCAAAGGTATGGAAGCAACCCAGATGTCCAAAAATAGATGACTGGATCTAGAAGATGTGGTACATATACACAATGGAATACTATTCAGCATTCAAATAAGTTTAAACACATGCAATTTGCAGCAACATGGATGGAATTAGAGGGGCTCATACTCAGATAAACAAGCCGGAAAGAAAGAGAAAAATATCGAATGGTTTCACTTATAACAGGACTACAGGGAAACCAAACAGGAGAGAGACACTTGGGGGGTTGGGGAGAGGCAGGATAAGGGCACAGAATGGAGTAGAAAAGAACACAAGGGACCACGGAGATGGATCACGGGTGAATTGGTGGTGGGATGCCCAAGGGGAATACAAAATGTAAAAGACATAAATAACAATAAAATATATACTAAAAAGTAAATGAATAAATAAATTTGATTAATGGAGAAAACAAAAAAAATGATACTAACTCATCAATGATTTTTCCCATTTAAAAAAAAAAGAATATTTGCACAATTATTGCTTTTATGTTCTTATTCCTAAGACAATCCCTTAGACCTCACAGAATGATACAAAGCTTGGACTCTTAAACTATATTCCAGTTTGCCCTTGAAATCTTTGTCATTCAAAAATCAGAGTGATCTGAATGACTCAATGATGATGCAAGTCTGAATAGGTGGAAAATAATGACTACTGAGGGAAAAGATAATATATTGGATATTATTTAAAATTAAATGGTGTATTTGTGATTTAATTAATAATTGTTAGTAAAATAAATAAAACTAAAATGTGTTCAGGTTAAGTAAATTAACTTATATTTTCAGCTGTTCTGTGATTCAGAAGTCGAAACAATTGTTTGTGGAATGAATTGGACTCAAATCATTAGCAAAATCTATATATTTACAAAGGTAAATTGATACCAGATCCTCCAGGCACAAGTTGCAGGGCAAACTGGCTTTTTACTGCTGCCTGAGCAGGGGGACTGTGCAGGCTTTGTTGCAGCCTCCAGCCCCAACACATACAGCCTGAGGGCCCGCCCTCTCAGATTCCTCTAAAAAACTACAAAAGCTACTGGTGTTCCACCACCCACTACCCCCAGAGTGAACAGCCCTGCTGGGGCTCATGATGCCACTGGCAGTGAGCAGAGGTTCCCTACCATGCTGCCTACGTCATGCAGCCGCTCTGGGGCCCAGATGCAAAGTCAGTGCGCTCCAGAGCACCGCAGTAGCAACTGAGGCAAACCCCAATCTCTGACACCCTGGTTCATGTTCCCTTCGAGGAGCTTTGGGCCCCACTGGGATCGCTCCAGTACTGAGAATCCCTAGAGCTGCAGGTATTAGAGGCCACAAAGTGCCAGGTCAACATGGCAGAGTCCAAGTAGAGCACACCCTATAGCAGCGGGAACCCATGCAGGCTCCTCCCCACTTTATGTTGCTACACTTGGCCCTATTGAAAAAACACCCAGTGCAGACTGCTTCCAGCTCTATTCAGAAGGGCTCCTGCCATGTCTCCTTGGAGTCCTGCAGCCAATGAATGTGCCTTGACATCAGTGAATGTCGGATCTGTGCAGACACCATGATTTTCCTGTTTGTATTTGGTGACTGGCTCATCGATGGTCCCTTCACATACTAGCTCGGTTTCCTTCATGATCATGTGTTAATTGTTCGATTGAAAATGGCAAGTAAACTGATTGGTGCTAACCTGCATTAATCAGATATTTAGGATTGAAAATGTACCCTGAAAGAAGATACAAGGCAGAGCAATGGCCAGGTTGATTGATTCTGCTCCTTACCTCTGAAGAGAGAAAGATCCAGCAGATGGCCCCTGAAGAAAAATCAACAAGCAGACAACCTTGGTGGGATTCAGCAGAACTCCAAACCTCCATAGTCCTTAGCAGAGATGCCGTTGCTGCACATGTCTCTAGCCCCACCACTGACGCTGCCTGCAAAGGGTACCACTGGCTTTGCCCAGTGTCTCAAAAAGAGCTGGTTGCCATTGGCTTATTCCAGTAGCTCACAAAGTGCTATTTGTTGTTGCTGTAGGCCAAGAACTCACAGAAAACAATACTGGTGACCCTTACATCATCTCCTGGTAACTGATGGTGACTGGCACCACTGAGAAGTGGTAACCAGTAGTGTAGACAGGTGACCAGCACAGAGCTGATCATCTGGCACCTTCTAGTTCAGTTGCCTCCATTGCTGTATTTTCTGGTTTCTATTGCTTTCCAGCCCAGACATCAGACTGTTGCTGTGGACTGCAGCATTGTTACCTTAATGGCCCCACCTGTGAATGCCTCCAGCTTCCATTGTAAGTTGGATCTTGGTACACTGCTGCTGCCAAGAACTCCAAGGGATGGTACAGCACTATATCGCATGAGCAACTTTTGTTTGGGACTACTGGACACTGCACTCTATTTAGGGTGAGACAGCCAGGCACTTGTGGCCTTAGGAACTCTTTGTTTCAGAATCTTCTCTTTGTGAAATAAACCCCACTGTTGTTTTCTAAACCTGGATGGTCTTGCAGGTGTTAGGACACAGGTGAGAACCCATAGACAGTGTCCTGTCCCCTTCCATAACACTGCCCTTAGGCACAATTTTGGCTCTTTTTTATAATCACGGTTTTCAGTTCAACATGATGAAACAAGTATATGTTAACAGAACAATTACTGAGTTGCTTTATGAGGTATTAATTGTATATGAATTGAAATAAAAAGCTCAGATAAAAAAAATCTCATCAGTTTACATTATGATTTTTGACATATGTGGTTATATTGCATTACATGGATATCTTTGTTTCTATTCTTGGGATATTACTTAGTATACAATTAAGAACCACGGCTTTACCGTTTTTTTCTATATATTACACCTGGGTCAAGAGACTTAAAAATTTAGAAAGACACAGGATTTTAGCTCCTTGTGATTACCAGTTATGGTTATAACTCAGCATCATAAAAATGTATAAATATTGGGCCTCCCCTGTGGCGCAGCGGTTAAGCGCTGCGCTGTGGAGCTGTCGCAGCAGTGACACGAGTTCAACGCCTGGCCGGGGAGATTCCCACATGGTGTGGCAGACCTCTCCTGCCTTGCCCGCTGCTCCCCTCAGCAGTGGACTTCTGATCTGCCTGTTCTGCTCCCCGCTCTGTCTCTGGTGAACCCTCTCGCCGCCTCACACCTCTGGCCTGTACCCCAGCTTGTATGGACAAATAAAACAAATCTTTGAAAAATAAAAATAAATAAAAAAAATAAAAATGTATAAATATTATGTGAAGTTTGCAAATTCTTCAAATTCTATTGTTTTTATATAAGAAAATTATTCATTTATTTGTTTAATGCCTTAACACAGAGATAATTTCAGGCTTAATTAAAATTTTAAATATAAATCCTTTGACTATCTGAACCAAGTACGTCTATTTTTAAAAATTCCATCTTTTCTCATGCAATTTTATTTTATGCCTGTTATAAGAAAAAAACAATTCCTATATAAAGTAAGAGTTGCATAATATATATATTTATGTATTTTTATTAGGGACTCAAAAGCTTTCTCAACTCAATAAACAATAAAGTGGGCCTCCCTGGTGGCGCAACGGGTTAAGCACTGCGCTGTGGAACTGTCAGTGGCTGCCGTCAGTGGCTGCTGCGGGAGTTCAATGCACGGCCCGGGAGATTCACACATGGACAGCAGACCTCTCCTGCCTCACCTGCTGCTCCCCTCAGCAGTGTGTTTCAGTTGATCTGCCTGTTCTGCTCCCCACTCTGTCTCTGGTAAACCCTCTCACCACCCCAAACCTCTGGCCTGTACCCCAACTGGCATGCATAAATAATAAATCTTTAAAAACAAATAAACAATAAAGCCAAAACCAAATAATCAGATTTTTCATCTATGAAAAAAGTTATTGGACATATGTATTCATTTCTTATAACGACTGTGATAAATTTTGGCACACATGGTACCTTAACCAACAAATTTATTCTTTCACAATTAGGTGTCTAAGTCTGACATCAGTTTCAATGAAGAAGGATTTTGGTGTTAACAAGGTCATGTTATTTAAGAATCTACAAGGGAAATTTAATTCTTGCTTCTTCCAGTTTCTGGTATCTTATGGACATATCACTGTAATTTGTCTCCAAGGTATTACTGATTCTTCTTCTGCATCAAATTCCTATCTCTCTAGTATCAGAACATTTTCAATGACATTTAAAATCAACCCAGATACTTGAGGGTGATCTTCACATTCTAAATCTTTGAATTAGTTGTTGAGGTGAGAAACTATGTATGTGAAGCCTGTGCAATTTTACAAACTGATATTACCTCAATAAAAAGAAAAAAAATATTTAGGGTAATCAAATCTTTAAAACTTTTGTGTGAAAGATAATGATCACAGGTCCCAAACATCAGAAGCTGATATCTTTGGGGACACTATTCAACGTGTGACAACATTGTTGATATACACTTTGAATATATTATCTTCACAGATTTTCTGTTTTCAATATCTTCCATTTCTCTCTTTGTAAACTTCCACACTGTTCTCAAAACTGCATTCAAAGACAATGTTCTCCTTGTTCTGAGGTATAATCATTGCATCTTCTCTTGAAATTTTCTTCTTCATTAGCATCAAGATAAAATTTCAATTTATTACTATTATATCCAAAGTCCCTTTGGATTTGGGTTGTGGTTTCTATTGATGTAGATCCACCATCTTCCTTCATTGCACTCTTCTTGCTTAGTATTTCATAGTAAGCAACATCTTTGCAGTTCTTTAACCATTTTTTAAAAAGATTTATTTATTTTATGCATACAGGAACTGGGGTGTAGGCCAGAGATGTGGGGTGGTGAGAGGATTTACCAGATACAGAGCGGGGAGCAGAACAGGCAGATCTACTGAAATGCACTGCTGAGGGGAGCAGCGGGCGAGGCAGGAAAGGTCTGTTACACCATGTGGGAATCTCCCTGACTGGGGATTGAACTTGTGCTACAGTGATTGCAAATATCTTCATAAGCTGAGACTTAACACGTTGTGCCTCCAGGGAGGCCTTTTGTGTTCTCTATTCTTGACCATAAACTCTTCCCTTTGCTCAGAATGTCTTCTCATGAGTGATCCCTTGGACACCTCTCATGTGCACCCTTGTGCCCCCCAACTTTCTTTTGAACTATACTCTTACTTTATTGTATCACGAAAATATATCTTCCCAATACTAATAAAAGTTTTACTGAATATTTTCCCTAAAAAAATTAACAAGTCATATTATTTAGGAACTTGATTGAAAGGGCAGTTGTAAAATTTCGAATAGAATATTTTACTTTAGAATAAATTTCAGTTTAAGATATATTAATAATTTTATTACTTGCTAACTTCTATGCAAAATATTACATTTTTAATATCATTTATGCTGCATTCTTTATGACATTTTCATTCCATTGATGAGGAAAATTAGTCTTTACCACCCTCCAAAAGTTGGTAAAAAATGTGGTATTTGTGGCTTCCGTGGTGGTTCAAGGGGTTAAGTCTCAGGACTGTGAAGCTATCTACAGCCACTGCAGCACAAGTTTGATCCTCTGCCAAGGAGTTTCCGACATGGAGCAGCAGACCTCTCCTGTCTTGCCCACTGCTCCCCTCAGTAGAATATTTCAGTAGATCCACCTGTTCTCCCCACTTTGTCTCTGGTGAATCCTCTTGCTTCCCCACACCTCTGGCTTACACCCCAGTTCTTGTATGCATAAATAAATAAATGTTAAAAAAGAAAATATGGTATTTGAATCCAGGTGGTCTGACTCCACTATTTTTCTCGACAATTTCAGTTTAAGTATAAGACTGTTGCTTCCGAGTGGCTTATTTTTCAGACCATCAAAACAGTACTCTTTATTTCAAATAATGTAATTGAAGGAAATTCATATAGATTCTTAAAAATTAATTCAATTATTGCTAAATATGACCTGGCTTTAAGCTCTTATGACAAAAAAAGAGTTCAAGAAACTGAGGTACAGTCTTGGACACCTGAATATTTCCACTACGCAGTTTAATATTTCACAACTGTGGGAGCTCTAATTACTCAGCCAACCAATATTTTAGTAACCCAGCATTTTCAGAACAATGTAATGAAAAAAATCCCAAGAATCTTGTTTTCCATACTTCAAATTCTTCTTTAGGCTTCAATGTCAGATTCTATTTGAAGATTTTTTTTTTTTGCATACAAGTTGGGGTGCAGGGCAGAGGTGTGGGGAGGTAAGAGGGTTCACCAGAGACAGAGTGAGGAGCAGAATAGGCATATCGACCAACATACATTGCTGAGGGGAGCAGCGGGCAAGGCAGGAGAGGTCTGCTGCACCATGGGGAAATCTTCCATGTGGGCATCAAACTCCCACGGCAACCCCTGACAGCTCTACCACACTGCCTTAGCCCATTGTGCCACCAAGGAGGCCCCTGATTCTATTTTATTGTGAGAAGGAAACATTGTAGAACATCATGTATAGGAAAGTGAAAGACAAGAACTGTTCCGAGGATTAATGATAACATTAGGTCCATTGGCTCTGTGGATTGGTGCCTGCATACATCTTGTTTCAGTTTTCCTGAGACTTTTGTACATGGAAAAATTCATAAAGCCCACAATCCCACTGTGTTAGTGATGATAACCTCCTGGCTAAGCCAGTTTTTACAATTCATACCTGAAAACTATGGAAAGTCAAATGTTTGGTTATTTCTCTTTGAAATAAATGTTACAGACCTTTTTGAAAATATTACTCTCAATGGCAATACCACTTTATTGCAAATGACAATTTTCCCATTATGAGTTTCTTTTTAATAAAGATTTATCATTTATTTATTTATGCATACAAGCACTGGGGTATAGGCCAGAGGTGGGGGGATGAGAGGATTTGCCAGAGACAAAGTAGGGAGCAGAACAGGAGGATCTACTGAAGTACACTGCTGGGGAGAGCAGTGGGCAAGGCAAAAGAAGTCTACTGAGCCATGTGGGAATCTCCCTGGCCAGGGATCAAACTCGTGTTGCAGTGGCTGCTAATAGCTTCATACTGCTGAAACTTAACCCCTATGCAACCAGAGATGCCCACATTATGAGTTTTTTAATGGACATTGACATATAACTGAGAGTATTCTCTTAATAATTTGCTGTGAAAATAGAGAGCTTTTATTCATACTATTGGTACTGATTTTTGCATTCAGAAACTTTCCATTCAAATGCTAAATTTAAACTAAATTTAAAATATTCTTTAACATATTTATTTTTACACATATGTGCATTTTAAAATATATTATAGGCTATCATGACAAATACCGGAAACTGTATGACTTAAATAGCAGAAAGTTATATCACAGTTCTGGAATCTGAAAGTCTGAAATGAAGGTGTTGTAGTATGTTTCTTTCTGAGATTTCTTTCTGAAGGCTGTAAGAGAGAATCCATGATGGTCTCTGTCTTTGCCTTGTAAATAGCCAGCTTTATGTTCCATGACATTTTATCAGTATATGGCGTGTCTATCCAAATTGCCTCTTTTTTAGTGACTTCAGTTTAAGGTAATTCCATTTGAAAGACTGTATTATAAAAAAGATCACATTTTGAGGTGCCAAGGTTTAGGACTTCAGGATAAGAATTTTCTGGAGACAAAAATCAACCTATATTACTACTTTTGTAATACATTTTCTACTGACATTTTGAGTAATATATATTTTGTGATTGCTTATTTATTGATTTTTTTGTTTTATAGTCAGAAAAATAACAGAATGTTGATAGCAATTTGAAAAAACTTCTTAATGCAATACATTAAAGAATCAGAATATTAAAAACAGACAACATATAAAACATAGATAACATAAAGTGTATAAATGATTGAAAATATGCAAAATCAAAGTCTATGAAAAATCTGGGGCCTCCCTGGTGGCACAGCGGTTAAGCACTGTGCTGTGGAGCTGTTGGCAGCAGCGACACGAGTTCGACGCCCTGCTGGGGAGATTCCCACATGGTGCAGCAGACCTCTCCTGCCTGGTCCGCTGCTCCCCTCAGCAGTGTATACATCTGCCTGTTCTGGTATCCACTCTGTCTCTGGTGAACCCACTCACCACCCCACGCTTCTGGCCTGTACCCCAGCTTGTATGCATAAATAAATGAATCTTTAAAAATATATGGAAAATCAATATATCCTTTAATGATTAATAAATTATTTTATAATAATAACAAATAGTAAAAGGATGAAACTTTTCCATAGGTTTTGGGAATTTACCTAAGGCTTGTGTAGACAAAATTTTAAATAAAAAAATACCACTGAAGCTAAATCTTCATATTATTCAGGTCTTAGATGATATTTTAATTTTTTTCACTTCTGCTTTTACAGTGAAATTTAAAGCATCCTTTTTAAAGAACATACCTATGAGAAGATTATATTTATTGATGTGTTTTTATGTTTCTATTTTACCATGAAATTGAATTTAATCCTAAATTTTCAGAGTATTTTTAACTGTATCTGGTAGCTTTGGTAATTTTATTTGGAATGGTCCCTTTCATTACATATGACATATTGTATTAAAATAATAAATTTTTCTTATATTTCACTGCATTCCATACTCAGTATGAATTTCCATATGGTATTCCAATCATTTATTCCAGAAATGTCTATCAGGCATCTATTATATACAAGATACCTTTCTGGACACTAGGAAGATAGCAGTAAACAAAATAGACAAAAATATTTGTTTGCCTTGTTCAGCTCAGGTTACCATGGAGATGAACAGATAATAAATACCGAGTAAGTCATACAGTAATTTGGAAGTATTACTTACTAAGGCTAAAAATAAAAATAAGAAGTGGAATAAGACACACTAGTGTTTGAAACAGTAATTTATAATTTAAAAATTGATTCCCAGGGAGTCCTCAGAGAGGCATTAGAACAACAACTTGAAAGAGCTGAAGGAACAAGTCATATGAAGATATGAGGGAAAAGATTAAAAGATCGAACCTTCAGTAGTACCTTCTGACATAGAGTTCAGCTTGTGCTGTGGCAGGGAATCAAAAGGAAAGACAGTGTAGTTAAAGTAAAACAGGTAAGAGAAGTTTTGTAAGTTATGAGCACAAAGAGTTAAAGGGAAGGATGCAGGAGTAGTAGAGACACGTTTTCTGCATAGTGTGGAAGAGTTTCTACATTATACTAGCTCTACATATCAAGATATACTTCAACTACCCCATCTCCTTCTCCAGTCGCTGTCATACCACAATAGGCTAACACTTCAGAAAAATCATCCCCAATAAACAGAATTCGAGAACACATTGCATAGAGTACAGAGACTAGAAAGTTAATTTCCTTAGTTGTTATCATCATACTGATGAAATGATTGCAAAGCATTATATGTTTATCATTACCATTGCAATTGATAGCAAAGTAAGAAGACTCCATATGAATTATTGAAGCAAAAACAGTATTAAGGTTTTTCAGTCTGTAGATCAGGTCAGGTATGATCATGTAACCAGAAAGACAGTTCAGGGAATTATCAAGAGGTACAAACAAGAAAAATAAGTTGTGGGCCTCCCCGGTGGCGCAGCGGTTGAGCGCTGCGCTGTGGAGCTGTTGGCAGCGGCGACGCGAGTTCGACGCCCGGCCGGGGAGAATCCCACATGGTGCGGCAGACCTCTCCTGCCTCGCCCGCTGCTCCCCTCAGCAGTGTACTTCTGATCTGCCTGTTCTGCTCCCCACTCTGTCTCTGGTGAGCCCTCTCGCCGCCCCACGCCTCTGGCCTGTACCCCAACTTGTATGTATAAATAAAAAAAAAAAAATCTTTTAAAAAAAAAAAAAAAGAAAAGTAAGTTGAGCTTCATTATTTTGCATGTGGCTGTCCAGTTTTCCCCGCACCATTTATTGAATAGACTGTCGTTGTTCCACTGAATTTTCTTTTTTTTTTATATATATTTTTATTGTTATTTATGTCTTTTACATTTTGTATTCCCCTTGAGTAGCCCACCACCAATTCACCCGTGATCCATCTCCATGGTCCCTTGTGTTCTTTTCTATTCCATTTTGTGCCCTTTTCCTTCCCTCTCTCCGCCTCCCTCCTCTCCCCCACCAACTGATTGTCTCTCACACCCGGCCTCCCTATACTCCTGTTATAAGTGAAACCATTCGATATTTTTCTCTTTCTTTCTGGCTTATTTCACTGAGTATGATCCCCTCTAATTCCATCCATGTCGCTGCAAATTGCATGTGTTTATCTTCTTTCCATGATGAATAGTATGCCATTGTGTATATGTACCACATCTTCTGGATCCAATCATCTATTTTTGGACATCTGTGTTGCTTCCATACCTTTGCTATTGTGAACAGTGCTGCAATGAACATACGGGTGCATGTATCCTTTCGGATTAGTGTTTTTGTATCCTTTGGGTAAATTCCCAAAAGTGGGATTGCTGGGTCGTATGGAAGCTCCAGGTTTAGCAGTCTGAGGAATCGCCACTTCATTTTCTTTGCTCCTTTGTCAAAGATTAGCTGTTCATAGATATGTGGCTTTAATTCTGGGTATTCTATTTGGTTCCATTGGTCTTTCTGTCTGTTTTTGTTCCAGTATCATGCTGTCTTAATTATTATGGCTCTGTAGAATAATTTGAAATCAGGGAGTGAAATTCCTCCGTTTTCTTTCTTTTTAGTTAGTAGGGCTTTAGCTATGCGAGGTTTTTTGTGGTTCCATATGAATTTCATCAGTAGTCGATCTATTTCTTTGAAGAATGTCCTCACAGCCTGCACAAAAGTCAACTCAAAATGGATAAAGGACCTGGATGTAAGACCTGAAACCATAACATGTATAGAAGAAAATATAGGCAAAAATCTACACAACATACATCTCAGCAAAATCTTGAAAGACTCATCCCTCAAAGTGAAGGAAGTGAAAGACAAGATAAACAAATGGGATTACATCAAAATAAAAAGCTTCTGTACAGCAAAAGAGACATTAACCAAAACTAACAGACACCCTACCAGCTGGGAAAAGATTTTTGCACACAATACATCTGATAAAGGACTGATAACAAAAATTTACAAGGAACTCACACAACTCAACAAAAACAAAGCCAACAACCCAGTCAAAAAATGGGCAGAAGAGCTCAAAAAAAAAGGCACTTCTCCAAAGAAGAAAAGCAAATGGCCAACAGGTACATGAAAAAATGCTCAACATCACTTACAATCAAGGAAATGCAAATCAAAACCACTATGAGATACCACCTCACACCTGAGAGGATGGCACACATTAAAAATACAGGCAACAACAAATGCTGGAAAGGATGTGGAGAAAAAGGAACTCTTCTACACTGCTGGTGGGAATGTGAACTGGTCCAACCACTATGGAAAGCTG
>PVIJ01003183.1:0-68004 GCA_004024925.1 Scalopus aquaticus | reverse complement strand
CACAAAAACACTAATCCGAAAGGATACATACACCCGTATGTTCATTGTGGCACTATTTACAATAGCAAAGGTATGGAAGCAACCCAGATGTCCAAAAATAGATGATTGGATCCAGAAGATGTGGTACATATACACAATGGAATACTATTCAGCATGGAAAGAAGATAAACACATGCAATTTTCCGCAACATGGATGGAATTAGAGGGAATCATACTCAGTGAAATAAGCCAGAAAGAAAAAGAATAATATCGAATGGTTTCATTATAACAGGACTATAGGGAGGCCGGGTGGGAGAGAGACACTCAGCGGTGGGGGGGGGAGGGGAGGATAAGGGCACAAAATGGAAGAGAGGAGAATACAGGGGACCATGGAGATGGATCACGGGTGAATTGGTGGTGGGCTGCCCAAGGGGAATACAAAATGTAAAAGACATAAATAACAATAAAAAAATAAAAAATAAAACCACAAAAAAAAAAAGAAAAATAAGTTGAAATATACAGATAAGAATTTCCTTTTTCCTCTTGCTAGTTGTTGTGCGTTGTTAATATCAGGGTAATGTTATAATTATTTATCAATATTATAGACATGTAACATTCTTTATACACTTTAATATAGTTATGCTTACATTATCTTTAGTATGGCAGAATTTATTTTGTAAACTGGATATTTTGTTTTCATTTTCAAATATGTATTCTGTGTGTCCATTTTGAAATTACAAGGTAAAGATAAGCCTTTTATATGTTATTATAAAGTTTGAACTTAAAAATCTCATACTCTGGGGCCTCCCTGGTGGTGCAGCGGTTAAGCGCTGGGATGTGGAGCTGTCGGCAGCAGCAATGCGAGTTTGACGCCCAGCCAGGGAGAAACCCACATGGTGCAGCAGACCTCGCCTGCCTTGCCCGCTGCTCTCCTCAGCAGTGTACCTCTGATCTGCCTATTCTGCTCCCCACTGTGTCTCTGGTGAAGCCTCTCGCCACTCCAAACCTCTGGCCTGTAACCCAGCTGTATGTATAAATAAATAAATCTTTAAAAAATAATAAAAATAAATAAATAAATAAAAATTTCATACTCTAATAATTGCAACCAGAGGGTTTCAAGAATAACTGTAATGGGATAGTTTCTAACTAAGGACTCTTCAGTCCTTGTGTGTCTGCTCTAGGTCATGATTACAAAATAAATCTCAGAGGTAAAAGACAAATTATTTATTATCAGAATAACATCTGTGTTACTCATAATTTTATTTTGAAATATTTTATGTATAGAAATGTAGATGTCTGGAGATAAAGGTGATTTCTGTCATCAGGTGTAATTTTCAGAGGAATTATTAATTTATGAACAACAGTGATACTATAGATGATTTCCTTTTCTAAACAATTGTGGATGAAGTAAAAAAAAGACTCAGGACAATTTTTATTGGTTGGGTATTATGCTAATAATGGGAACATAATCACTTTCCACAAATGGGGAAATAAATCCATAGTGAGTGCTTGAACAAATTAAGCTAGATATGATGCCTCATTATATTAGATATGTACTACTTTCCAACTTCAGCTTCTTTTAGTGGCAAAGATCATTCCCAGTAGACAATTTATTTGATATATATAGTCAACATTTTCATTGAAACATGAGTTTAGAAGAAAAGAGAATATGTTTTCAGCAAGATTTTAATGCAGTCCTTGATATAAAAGAATAAAAATAATTCACTTGTTATTGAGTAGAATTAAAGTCTAATTAGAATGTAAAGCATTTGCTAAAACATTTCATGATAACATTTAGTTCCTCATACCAAGAAAGGTGTCATATTTATATATGCAGTTTTAGTAATGTAATGAATACACTAGTATGTATGAAGTAACATTTAAAGATTGTCATGTAGGCTGAATAACTTGATAGCTTTAAGAAAGTTTACATATTCCCACATAATCCTTTTACTTATACTTGTGTCATTTAGGATGGAAACTGATTCTTAGAGTAGAAACTAATACAAACTAATATGTAAAACCTTCATTTCATAGCCAAAACATGCTTTTTTAATGTTAGGATGAGATGTTTATTAAAGTCATTTAACATCTTCTTTGTGGGGAGTCTGAAGTGAATTGTATAATTTATTGTATTTTTTCATAAATTGCAAAATCATTTAGCCACTAAGGATAAATTAAAATACATAAAAAATACACACAAACTAGATACTACAGGTTTTCAATTTTATGTGTGAAATATTAAACATGCAAAACTACTAAACAAAATGCTTCAACTGCTGAAAAAAAAAAGAAAATAAGTAATGTTTTATGCTAATGCACTTGGGGTAATGGAATCAAAGAAGCAAATATTTGAAGATGATGTATCAATATTGGGAGATAATTTTATATCTAACTTTAGTTTATAGGTATTTTTGCTATCAAAGCTGAGCCATAGATAGAATACATGTTTCATGTATCAAAATATCTGTATGAAAATTGTAACTGATCTGGGTTTTCCATAGAAATTGGCATATGGTCTCTGTATGAAACATTTCTTATGAACTGAATTATATATGTCCCAATTATTCCTGGCCTTCTCAGTTTCTGACTTATGAACAATATTTCTACCTAGTACCTGTTGCCTATCATTACTCTTTTGTGTATAATGATCATATTTTGGATTTTACATTGCCGTGAGCAAATATCGCATTCAAGTTAGTTTTGCCAGGATGTTATATCTTGACCAAACTCCTGGAAAAGACTCAAACCCTGTGATTAGTAACTGGCCAATAAATGGATCAATAAGTTAACCAAGACACATCAATCATAAATGCCCAAGAGTTAGCATTCAATAAGAGATATTAAACAAAAACAAAGCATAGTATGGCAAGATATTACAGAGGTATTACAAGGTATTACAGAGAAGATTCAAGAGTCACCTCCTCCATATACTCACAGCCAGATTGCAGTAGAATAAAGTCAATAATTCTTGAAAGAAAAGTGGATGAGTAAAGTAAACACTAGAGAAAAGTCTAGAAGAGATGGGCTCCAATGAATGGGCTAAGCAGCGTAGGTGAGGTGGATCCTAAAGACCCCATAAATCTGCATGCAGTGCAACACAATGGAAAGCAACACTGGTACAGCATGCATCAACAAATCCCTGAAAGCCATGGAGAGGAACTGTCAAGCAGCATAGTCTTGTCTGGACAGAGCAGACTGGAAGGAAGCCATGATATAGCAGGCCTCATTGGACACTTTGCAATTCACGGAGGAGGGCCACCAAACAACTCAGACATGAAAGGTTCAAACAAGTAGTAAAAGGGCAGACAAGGCAGCTCTCAGCAGAGAAAAATGCAGGACCCATTTCCCACTAGCCCAGGCTCTTGGAAAAACAAGCCAGAGGGACATTGGTTGGCAAAATGGTTCTTCATTATCTGGGACAGTGGAGACCAGTGCAGTCTTCAACCAGATTGATAGTAGAAGATTCATGCTTCATCAAATAGGAGGTGGGTAGAGAATAACCTGGGAATGTGGTCTGTTTCACAAAGGATACTTGTGAAAGTGTTGTTGACTCAGCGAAGGAACCTGGGGGGAGGGAGGCAGAGGATTGGAGGTACACAAACCTACTGGAGGAGCTGGGAAGATCCTCAGAGATTGGGTCCCTGATAAAGATAATAGAGATCTATACCCTCTCTTCTCACTACCTGGAAATGGTATGTACCTCCAAAGTGGCAGTAAGAGCATATGGTCAGCTGAGTTTTCATCCTAAAACCCAGACAAGAGGACACTGGAGAAACCGCAAAATGAGATAAGCACACCCCAACTAAGACACACCAACAACTGAGACCTCCAGCCTCTCTCCCACTCTCTAACTCAACAACTACAAAGCATATATGAGTAAATACAGAAGGTAACTGTCACAGCAGGATGACTCAGGGAGCAGGTACTCCATGATCTGGGCAGGTGGGAAAAGGAAAGGAGGAGTTCTGGAGCCCTCAGTGGTGTTTTAGGCTTTTAATTATCTTTTGCAGAGAGACACTCAGGCAAGGGGACCAGGGGGCCGGGAGTCTGACAGGCCTCCCAGCCTCCAGCGAATCTTCACTCTCTCTGGGCTCTCTGGCTTCTCTCATGGCCTCTCTATTTTACCCTGCCAGTGTTCCTCTACTGCCACACAGTTCTCTGCTCCCTGCTGCTGCTGCTTCTGCCATGTCTCCTGATGTTACATACACTGTGATGCAGCCCATTATGCTCAGTCTCTCCAGGCCCAGGTGTGCCCACTTACACACGCCCCTACCCTACTCCAGGTGCCTGCCACTGCAGGGGTCTATCATTGGGTAGTAATGGCAGTAGGGCAGAAAAACCTGATGATGCTTTCATTTACCTTACAGTAACAAAAAGAAAACATAAATTAAGAAAAAATAATGAAATTGCTTCAGCTATGTCTTACCAAAATATGTTGAATAATAGTGCTGAAAATGGATATCCCTGGCTTGTTCCTAATTTTAGTGGAAATGCTTTCCATATTTCTCCATTGAGTATGACGTCTGTGGATTTATCATATGTGGCATTTATAATATTTAGATAAGCTCTATTTATTCCCTTTTTTAAGAACTCATCATAAATTAATATTGGATCTTGTCAAATGTTCTTTTTTTATCTCTTGAGATGAACATGTGATTTTTGTTTTCCTTTTTGTTGATCTGATGGATTACATTGTTTGACTTGTGTGTGTTCTGAAAGAACCTTGCATCCCTGTATGAAGCTTATTTGATCATGGTGGACGATTCTCTTGCTATATTGCTTAACATAGTTTTGTAGGATTTTGTTGAGGATTTTTGCATCTAGTTTCATCAGAAATATTGGTCTATGATATTCTTTTTTTGTTACTATCTTTGTTTTTTTGAATTAGGTAGTAGTGTTCTCATAGAATAGATTGGGATGTTTTCCTACCTCTTCCAATTTTTTGAAGAGTTTGAGTAGGCTAGTGTAGGGTAAATGAAAGAGTTATCAGGATTTTCTGCCCCACCACCATTAGATTCAATGATTGACACCTGCGATCTTGCACATGTGCTGCATGGTGGCGTGCATGCTTGGGAGTGGGCACATCTGTGACTGGAGGGTGAGGATATATAGGGGTGATGTCACAGAAAAGAGAGTGCGACAGAAGTGAGAAGAGCATGGCAGAGGCAGTGGAAACAGAGGCAGAGACAACAGTAAGAGAGGCCACAAGAAAATGCCAGAAAGCCCAGAAAGAATGAAGATTTGTGGGGTGCTAGAAGGCCTGCCAACCTCCTGGCCCCCAGTCACACATGCCTGTCCTGTACCTGGTTGCCTCACTGCAGAAAGATCATTAAAACCTTAAAAGCCACCGAGAGCTCCAGGACTTGTCCTTACCTATCTGCCTGAGTCATAGGGAACCTGTCTCGTGCCATGCTGGTACTACAATAGGTATTACGTATACTTTATAGGTTTGATAAAATTTACTAGAGAAGTCATCTGATCCTTGGCTTTTGTTCTTGGGGAAATTTTTTTACTCTTTGAATTTCGGCACTTATAATTTGACAGTTTAAACTATCTATTTCATCCCAGTTCAATTTTAGAGGAGTTTAAATAAAGCAAAGAATTTGTTCATTTCTTCAAGTTTGTCCAATTTGTTTGCATAGAGACTTTTATATTAGAACCTTATGATTCTGTGTATTTCTTAGGTATATGTTGTAATTTCACCTCTTTCACTCTTGAGTCTATTGATTTCGGTTTTCTACCTTCTTTTCTTCAAAAGTGTAGCTACAACTTCTCATTTTTGCTTTATTTGTTCAAAGAACAAACTTTTGCTTATATTGATCTTTTAGACTGTCCTTCCAATCAGGATGACATCAGACTTCTCTGAAGAAACACTATGGGAAAGAAGAGAATGGAGGGACATATTCAACAAACTCCAAGACAACAAATGCCAACCAAGAATACTTTACCCCACAAAGCTCTCCTTCCTCTATGAAGAAAGGATAAGGACTTTCCCAGACAAAAAGAAACTCCAAAAATTTGTCATAACTAAACCCCCACTCCAAATAAATACTACAAGAAGTCCTAAAGCCAAAACTGACAGAGGAATGAAAAAGAAGATCAGAATAAGACAAGGAATAAAGCCACAAAAAGACAAACAAAATGGCAAATATAGATGTCAATATATCAATATTAAATCTAAGTGTAAATGGACTAAACTCATCAATAAAAAGGCACAGTGTAGCAGGATGGATCAAAAAACAAAACCTAACCTTCTGCTGTCTACAGGAAACACATTTAACTACAAAAGATAAACACAGATTGAAATTAAAAGCCTGGAAAACAATCTTACGAGCAAACGGACCAAAAAAGAAGGCAGGGACAGCTATACTTATATCAGATAAAATAGACATCAAACAAACAAACAAACAAAAATAAATAAAGAGACATAGATGGTCACTACATCATGATAAAGGGGACAATTCAGCAGGATGATATAACCCTCATCAACATATACTTCCCCAACGAAGGAGCACTAAGATATATCAGACAATTATTATTATCTCTGAAAACAGACACTAGAGAAAATACATACATACATAGTAAGAGATTTCAATATCCCACTCTCACCAAAAGACAGATCAACGAGACTAAAAATAAACAGGAACACTAAAACTCTTTTTTTTTAAAGATTTATTTATTTTTGCATACAAGCTGGGGTGCAGGCCAGAGGTGTGGGGTGGTGAGAGGGTTCACCAGAGACAGAGTGAGGAGCAGAACAGGCGGTTGGACGGAAATACACTGCTAAGGGGAGCAGCAGGCGAGGCAGGAGAGGTCTGCTGTGCCATGTGGGAATCTCCCCAGTCTGGTATCGAACTTGCGCCACAGCCAGTGACTGCTCCACAGCGCTGCGCTTAACCGGTTGCGCCACCAGGGAGGCCCAACACTAAAACTCTTGATAAGGACATAGATCATCTGGGCTTAACAGATATCTATACGGCACTATACCCCAAAAATCTAAATGCACATTTTTCTCAAGAGCACACGGATCATATTCTAGGATTGATCACATACTAGGTCACATAACAAATCTCAACAGATACACTAAGATCAAAATCATACCTACAATCTTCTCCAATCATAAAGCCATCAAATTAGCAATAAACCATGAAAAGAAAAAAAAGGAACCTGCTTAGTTCATGGAGATTGAAACCCACACTGCTGGAAGACCACTGGACTAATGAGGAGACCGAAGAAGAAATTAAAAAATACCTAGAAATGAATGACAAAGAAGACACAAATTTTCAGAATGTTTGGGAAACAGCCAAATCAGTAATAAAAGGTAAATACATAGCAATAGAGGCTCACATCAAGAAACAAGAAATGACTCAAAGAAATAATCTAATCTCACATCTTAAAGAACTAGAAAATGAACAACAACAAAAAAACCCAAAAGCCAATATATAAGAAAAGAAATAATAAAAACCAAAGCAAGCAGAAATAAATGAAATAGAAATAAAAATAAATAAATAAAACAATCCAAAAGATCAATGGAACCAAAAGCTGGTTCTTTGAAAAGATAAACAAAACAGACAAAACTCTAATCAGGCTTAGAGAGAAAAAGGGTGGGGGGAAACAAATAAATAGGATCATAAATGAAAGAGGAAAGATTACAATAGACACAGTAGAAATCAAAATAATAATCAGAGATTATTATGAACAGCTTTATGCAAACAAGTTCAATAACTTAGAAGAAATGGACAAATTCCTAAAACTATACAACCACACAAAATTAGATAAAGAAAATATAGAACACCTAAACAGACCAATCATAAGCAGTGAAGGGCCTCCCCGGTGGCGCAACGGTTAAGTGCTGCGTTGTGGAGCTGTCGGCAGCGGTGACGTGAGTTCGACGCCCGGCCAGGGAGAATCCCACATGGCGCGGCAGACCTCTCCTGCCTTGCCCGCTGCTCCCCTCAGCAGTGTATTTCTGATCTGCCTGTTCTGCTCCCGGCTCTGTCTCTGGTGAACCCTCTCGCCGCCCCACGCCTCTGGCCTGTACCCCAGCTTGTATGTATAAATAAAAAATAAATCTTTAAAAAAAAAAATAAGCAGTGAAATTGAAATAGTAATCAAAACCCTCACCAATAATAAAAGCCCAGGACCAGATGGTTTCACAAATTAATTCTACCAAATGTTCAAAAATGAACTAGTCCTTATCTTACACAAAGTCTTTCAAAAAATTGAAAAGGAAAAAGTATTACCATATATATTCTATGAAGCACACATTACACTAATACAAAAATGGAACAAAGACAACACACAAAAAGGAAAACTACAGCCCAATCTCCAATGAACACTGATGCAAAAAATATGAAACAAAACCTTAGCCAACAGGATCCAACAATGTATCAAAACAATAATACACCACGGCCAAGTAGGATTTATTCTGGGAACACAAGGATGGTTTAACATCTGAAAATCAGTTAATGTAATCCAACACATCAACAAAAATAAAATAAAAACCATATGACCATATAAATAGATGCTGAGAAAGCGTTTGACAAAGTTCAGCATCTGTTTATGATAACGCCCTTGAAAACCTCAGTATAGAACGAGTATACCTTAATATAATAAAAGCCATATATGACAAACTCGCAGCCAATATTATACTCCATGGTGAGAAGTTGAAAGCTGTTCCCATAAGATTAGCAACAATGCAAGGATGTCCTCTCTCACCATTACTTTTCATTACTTTGTCAGTGCAAGAAGACAAGAATAAGATATACAGGGAATCCAAATGGGGAAAGAAGAAATTAAACTATCATTATTTGCATATGGCATGACAATATGCATAGAGAATCCTAAAAAAAACTCCGTTTAAAAACTAATCAAAATCAGGGCCTCCCTGGTGGTGCAGCGGTTAGGCACTGCGCTGTGGAGCTGTCGGCAGCGGCAACGCAAGTTCGATGCCCGGCCAGGGAGAATCCCACATGGTGCGGCAGACCTCTCCTGCCTCGCCTGCTGCTCCCCTCAGCAGTGTATTTCTGATCTGCCTGTTCTGCTCCCCGCTCTGTCTCTGGTGAACCCTCTTGCCACCCTACGCCTCTGGCCTGTACCCCAGCTTGTATGTATAAATAAAAAAATAAATAATAAAAACTAATCAAAATCGGGCCTCGCCAGTGGCACAGCGGTTAGGTGCTGTGCTGTGGAGCTGTTGGCAGCTATGATGCAAGTTTGACACCCGGCTGGAGATATCCCCGCATGGCGTGGCAGATCTCTCCTGCTTCACCTGCTTTTCCCCTCAGCAGTGTGTTTCCATCAATCTGCCTGTTCTGCCCCCTACTCTGTCTCTGGTGAACTCTGTCATTGCCCCACACCTCTGCTCTGTATCCCAGCTTGTATGCATGAATAAATAAATCTTTAAAAAAATAATTAAAAACTAATCAAAATTATAGACCAGTTTAGTAAAGTAGCAGGATACAAAATCAACACACAAAAATCGGCAGCCTTCCTATATACAAACACCCAAACTGAAGAAAAAGAAATCAAGAAATCCATTCCCTTAAAAATTCACCAAAAAATCAAATAACTGGGGATAACCCTAACAAAAGAGGTGAGGGCCTCCCTGGTGGCGCAGTGGTTGAGTGCTGCGCTGTGGAGCTGTCGGCGGCGCGCGATGTGGGTTTGGCGCCCAGCCTGGGAGAGTCCCATATGGTGCAGCAGACCTCTCCTGCCTCGCCCGCTTCTCCACTCAGCAGTGTATTTCTGATCTGCCTATTCTGCTCCCCACTCTGTCTCTGGTGGACATTCTTGCCACCCCGCACCTCTGGCCTGTACCCCAGTTTGTGTGTATGAATGGATAAATCTTAAAAAAAAAAAGGAGGTGAAAGATTTATACAAAGAAAACTATAAGACACTGTTAAAAGAAATATAAGAGGACACAAAGAAATGGAAAGATGTCCCCTGCTCATGGATTGGAAGAATAAACATGATCAAAACGGCCATCCTACCAAAAACAATTTATAGATTCAATGCTATACCAATAAAAATTTAAATGATATTCTTCAAATAAATAAAAAGTTGACATTTATATGGAACCACAAAAAAAACAACAACAAAAAACGAATAGCAAAATCTCTCCTCACTGAAAAGAAAGAAAACGGAGGATTATACTCCCTGACTTCAAACCATACTACAAAGCCATAGTAATTAAAACAGCATGGTACTGAAACAAAAACAGTCACACAGACAATGGAATCGAGTAGAAAACCCAGAAATAAATCCACATATCTATGAACAACAGATATTTGACAAAGTTGCAAAGAATATGCAATGAAACAAATTCAGTCTATTGATGGGAAAACTGAACTGCTACTTGCAAAAAAACAAACAAACAAACAAACAAACAAACAAAAAAACAAATGAAGCTAGACTACCTAACACCAAGTGCAAAAACTAACTCAAAAGGGATAAAGAACTTGAATGTAAGATCTGAAATCATAAAATATATGGAAGAAAACATAGGCAAAGCACTACACGGCACACACTTCAGTAAAATCTTTAAAGACACATTCCTCAAAGCAAAGATAATGAAGGAAAAGATAAAAAGCTGGGATTACATTGAAATAAAAATCTTCTGTGCAACAAAAGAGACTTTAAACAAAAAAAATAGATACCTGACTGATTGGGAGAAAATTTTTGCACACAATATAACCGATAAGGGACTGATCACAAAAATCTACAAAGACCTTAGATGACTCAACAAAAACAAAGTCAACAATCCAGTCAAAAAATGGGCAGAAGAGCTAAAAAGACACTTCCCCAAAGAGGAAATACAAATGACCAAGAGGTATATGAAAAAAAGCTCAACAAAACTTATAATCAGGGAAATGCAAATCAAAACCACAATGGGATACAACATCACACCAGTGAGAATGGCACGCATTAAAACAAAACAAAACAAAACAGGCAACAACAAATGTTGGTGAGGATGTGGAGAAAAAGGAACTCTCCTATATTGCTGGTGGGAATGCAAACTGGTCCAACCACCTGTGGAAATCCTTATGGCAGTTCCTCAAAGCTCTAAAAATGGAGCTTCCATACAACCCAGTAATACCACTTCTGGGAATCTACCCAAAGAATATAAAAACATTAATCCAAAAGGATACATGCACCCCTATGTTTATTGCAGCACTATTTACAAGAGCTAAGATATGGAAAACACCCAGATGCCCAAAAATACATGACTGGATCAAGAAGATGTGGTATATATACACAATGGAATACTATTGAGCAGTCAAAAAAGATAAACACATGTAATTCACAGCAACATGGATGGAGCTAGAAGGGATCATACTAAGCAAAATAAGCCAGAAAGAGAAAAGTATCAAATGGTTTCACTTATAGCAGGAATATAGGGGAACAAAATGAGAGAGAGACGTTAAGTGAGGGAGGGGGGAGGATAAGGGCTAAAAATGGGGGAGAAAAGAGCACAAGGGACTATGGTGATGGTTCATGGGTGAATTGGTGGTGTGTAACCTACGGGGAATATACAATAATGTAAAAGACATAAACAATAAAAAAATAAAAAAAATAAAAAAAAAAGATTTGATGTTGCTTTAGGTAAAGTAAAAGGCCATTTCTGGCCTCAGTGACTCTTTCTTTTCCCTGGTTTGTTAAATAAATCCCATGGTTGTTTTCTGGGAAAAAAACATGATGTATTTATTATGCATACAAGCTGGGATGCAGGTTAGAGGTGTGGGGTGCTGAGATGGTTCACTAGAAGACAGAGTGGGGAGCAGAACAGGCAGATCGACAGAAATACACTGCTGAGGGGTTCAGCAGGAGTGGCAGGATAGGTATCTGATGTGCCATGTGGGAATTTTCCTGGCTGGGGATTGAACTCTCACTGAAGCTCTGACAGCTCCACAGTGCTGCACTTAACCTGTTGAGCCACCATGGTGGCCCTAGTCAGTATATTTTTATTGGTGAATTCAGCCCATTCCCATTTAGAGTAATTATGTATAAAAACTGCTCATTATTTTTGTTTTTTAATTTTTTACTGATTCATTTTTCTGTTGTTTCTTTCACTCTTTTTTGAGTAGAGAGTTGTCTACTCTTTCTGGATACTGTCCTCAGTATTGCTGTCAATTTCTTTGCTTTTTTGTCCATGAATGCCTATTCTGGATTTTTTTTGTGAGTAGTTACCATAGTGGTTTTACTTGAATTACTATGTTTTAGGTCATTTGTGAACTGGTATCTGCTGTCCAATATTTAACTTCACTGATTTTACTCATTTCTTCCTCCCCTTTATTGTTTTGTTCGTGTGTCATATTATTCTTGCTCTTGCTACTAGTGTTTTATTGCTATTGTCATTTTGCTAACGAGTTTGCCTTTCAGTTTCCTGTCTGTAGAAGAATTCCTAAGATATACTTGAAGGGTGGTCCTGATGGTGTCAAACTCCATTAGCTTCTGCTTGAATTAGAAAAACTATTGTAAATTCAAACTTAAATTATAATCTTGCAGGATAGAGAATTTCGGGCAAGAAGTCTTTGTCTCTTAGGGGTACAAATATATCTTCCTCTTTCTTCTTGTTTGTAAAGTATCTATACCAAAATCCAGGGAAATACTAATTTGGGAGCCCTTCTAAATTATTATTTTTCCCTTGCTTCCTGCAATTTTTTTCACATATATATATATATATATGCATACATACACACATATACATATATACACATACACATCCATACACATATGTGTGTGTGTGTGTGTATATATATATATATATATATATATATATATATATATAATTTATATAGTTTGACAATTATGTGTCTTGATGTAAGTTTTTTGGCATTTAAGAAATAAGGTATTTTCTCTACTTGCTAACATCCATATTTAATTCATCCTGTAGATTTGGAAAGTTTGAATTACTAATTTTTGAATAAAGTTTCTGTTCTTATTTATTTTCCTTCCCCTTCTGGGACCCCACTCGATTGTTAGGATTCTTTTTGTAATAGAGTCTGATTATCTTACATATTTTTTTTCATTTTTTCTTTGTCTTGACATTTCTACTTCTAAGCATGTAATTTATTCATTTAAGTCTTCTACAGATGAAATTCTTTCTTCTAAGTGTTTAATTCTATTTATAGCACTCTCTAAATTTGTATGCATTTTAATCAGACTCCCCTTTTGTGCTATTTTTATAAATCCAATCTTTTTTTAAAGAGCTCTCTTTGTTCCTGGTTCTTTCTGACATCATGTGTCCGTCCATCTTTATTTGACAGAAAACTTCCGGTACCTCATTTAATGTTATTAATATTGTTGTTTTGAAGTAAGGGTCAGATAGTTTATCTATTTGTGTATCCTTTAAATGTCCGATATTTCTTTCTTTCTCATTTTTCTTTTCTACCTTGTGTTGAGCTGTTCCTTGTTTCCTAGACATGTATTGATATATTGACTTATATATACCAATTTATGCTTGTGTTGTGGTTGTGACACTTGGCATTTAGTTTTATTTTTACCTTGGAATAATGTGGGTGCTAGAAAGGGGATCTGGGGCTTAATACATGATCTCAGTTTGAGGAGTGGCATTCATTAGTAACCTCTATCTTTTGTTTTGCCAAAGGCAATAAATGTCATAAAAGGAATCCCAATTGGAAATGAAGAAGTAAAACTTTCACTATTTGCATATGCCATCCTAATATATTAAAAAAAAAACAACAACAAAGGATTCTAAAAAATATCTAAAATAATGAATGAACACATTAAAGTTTCAGGATACAAAATCAATGTACAAAATATCAGTGATACTTCTATATGCAAGCACTGTATCAGAAGAAAGGGAAATAAGGGATATAGTTCCACATACAATCATGTCAAAAAGAACAAAATACCCAGGAAAAGAAGATGATAAGAACAGTGAAAAATATAAAACTCTGCTAAAGAAAATAAAACAAGATACCAAGAAAGAAAAGATATATTATGAATGTGGATTGGAAAAAATTAGTATTATTAAAATGGCCATATTACCCAAAGCAATTTACATATTTAATGTGATACCTATTAAAATACCAATGACTTTTGCAAGGGAAAAGAACAAAAAGTTATCAAATGTATAGGCCCTGAATAATCTAAAATAATAATGAGAGAATAGAGGAAAAATGGAGGCATTGCATTTCCTGACTTCAAACTGTATCATGCAGCAAAAGAAATCAAAACACTATGGTACTGGAACAAAAGCAGAAATTGAGACCAATGGAATAGAATTCAAAGCCTAGAATTAAATTCATATAAATATGATCAGTTATTCATTGACAAAAGAGTTATGTGCTTACCATCGAGAAAATAGTGCATTAGGAAACATGGATAACCACAAACCAAAAAAAAAAAAAAAAAAGCAAGACCCACATTTAAAACCAAATCAAAAATTAATTCAAGATTTAATTCAAAATGGTTTAAAGATTTGGAGATAAGAGCTGAAACCAAAAAATACTTGAAAAATATGTAGACATGTCTTTCAAAAGATGAATTTGATGACTCAACCCAAACAACATGGGAAACGAAAGGAAAAATAAACAAGTGGGATTATTTCAAACTTAAAAACTTTTCTATCTCAAAAGAACCATTATAAAAACTAAAAGGTAACTTAGAGAATGGAAAAAAATATTTGCATACTGTACATCTCACAAATGGTTAATCTCCAAAATTTTAAATTTTCTTACATGATCCAACAACATAGAAAGAAATGAACCAATTAAAACATGGGCAAAGGACTGTAAAATAGACACTTCTCTAAAAAAGACATTCAAATGACCTACAGAAATATATATTTTTTAATTTTCAAAATCATTTATAGGAGAAATACAAATCAAACCACACTGAGATAACACCTCATCCCTGTGAAAATTAGCCCATATAAAAAATAATGACATTCATAAATGTTGGTGAGTATACATTGGGATAGGAACACTCATCCACTCTTGATGGTAATGCAAATTTCTATAACCTCTTGTCCAAATGGTATGGTTATTTCTCAAGAAAATCAGGATGGGAATTCTGTATGACCCAGCAAAAACTCTATTAGATATTTATGCGAATAACATGAAAAGTCTAATATCAAGAGATTTTTCTACACCTATGTAAATAGCTGCACTGCTAACAATTGCAAAGTTATAGAAGACACCCAAGTTTCCTTCAACAGATGAATAGATAGAGAAACTGGAGCATATACCCAATAGAATAGTATACTGTTGTGAAAAAGGAAGAAACAGTGGCTTCTGGGGCAAAATGGATTGACCCTGAGGTTACTCTGCTCTGTGAAATCAGTCAAAAATTGAAAGATTCTCGATGGTTTCATTAATATTCAGAATATAAATACCCAGAAAACTATTATATGCAAACAATAGAAGAGATAAAACCTGAGCTCAACAACAGCAACAAAGAAGATAATGGTTACAAGAGGGATAAGGTAAATGGTGGAAGGAGTGTGGGAGAGACATAGATGGAGGATGGATTGGTGGAAGTAAAAAATTACGTAAAAAAGAAAAAATATGGAGAGTTTCAATATAGGAAAATATGTATACAATCTTTACTCAAAAGTTAGGGAAAAAAGAAAGGGTACAAACGAGTGAAAGGTATTAAAAATGTCAATAGGATAAGGCGGTGTAGGAGTTGGGAAGTACAAAACACAGCTAAGTGGGAGATTTTTGTATCAGATGTGAGGGCACTTCCTTCCTTGTGGCAATAAGGAAGTATTAATTGGGAATATTGATTTGTTTTTAATTTGTGAATTATAACATCAAGGCAAGAAAAATAAACTATAAACAAAACAGAAATCCTAAAATTACATCAACTGTTGGAGAAGTAATGTCATTTAACCACATGAGTTAGAGCTAAGAATATAAAAATAATTATTGTGTAGGGAGGCTTTAGGTAGAAAAAAGGGCAGCCCAAAATATATAATATGAGTGTCCCTTTTCCTATTGTATATAGTCCTAAAAAAATCTACCCACTGCAACAGAAGAACATGAAGGACATACAGATTGGAAATGAAAAACTAAAACTGCCCTGATTTTCAGCAGGTGAAATAATTGTCTAAATAGAAATTCTAAGGAATTTTCTGAAACTCATATAACTAATAAATGATACAAGCAGGTTTCAGGAAACAAAGTCAAATCATGAATATCAAGTACATTTTACTTGAATTTCACAAGTATTTTGAAAACCAAGATTTAAATACGAGACCATTTATAACTGTTTCATAAATTAAACATTTTTGAATAAACTTAATAAAGCATGTCTAAGACCTGCATGCTTCATATTGCTGACACTAAACCCCTTGTGCCACGAGGGAGGCCCTCTGTCAACTTTTTTTTTAAAGATGTATTTATTTACCCATATGAGCTGGGGTGCAGGCCAGACGTGTGGGGTGGTGAGAGGATTCACCAGAGACAGAGTAATGGGGAGCAGAACAGGCAGATCGACTAAAATACACTGCTGAGGGGAGCAGTGGGCGAGGTAGGAGAGGTCTGCCATGCCATGTGGGAATCTCTGTTGTGCCTCTTCAAGGAGGCCTTCCTCAAAGAAAACAGGATGTGATATTTCTGTCCCTAAATGTTTTAGGTTTAAAAATGTATATAATTAGATTACATAAATCTACTAACCAGTAAAATCAAAACAAGACAACCTGCAAAAGAGTTAAAAACAATCAGCCTGTTTCCAGTTGGTGCAATTCCTTTGTGCCTCACACTACCAAGATAAGTACTGGGTTGTTCCCGTTAATACTAAAAATGTTTTTACTTGGTCAAGGACCACCACTCAGAACAAAGCATGATTGCTTCTTTCTAACACATTTCTTCAGTTTAAGGAGTTAACTAAAAAGGGCTTCTAAGGTCAAATAATGTACATCCCCTCTAGTTCCCTAGCAACCAACTATTGGCTAGAACATCTAGGACACAACGACCTCTAGAAACAAAAGAAAAGTTAACCACTATCTAAAACTTTACATACTTTGTTGAGTTAATCATCAAACATGGATACTGTCTTAAAAATGTCTTGTTTCTGCAATAACTATGTATGTGCTTGCTTGACAATTTCTATGATATATAAATCCTGCTTCTGACAATAAAGGCAGAGCAGCTTGAGCACTCTCTGTTGTTTGTGCTGTCTCTCATTTGCAACACACCGATGTCTTCTCCACCACCCGCGGAACCAACAATAACTTTGCCTGGAGCTGGCCTCCAACAAATCTCCTTGGTCGGGGATCAAACTCATGCTGCAGTGGCACTGATAGCTTCACAGTACTGCACAGAGGCCCTCCCTCTGCCAATTTTTGACTGGATTTTTTAAATTTTTTTTTTGTTCAGTTGTGTAAGCTCTTTGTTCATTTTTGATATCAGTCTCTTATCATTTTTTTGGAGTACAAATATTTTCTCCCAGTCTGTGGGGTTTCTTTTCATCTTGAATATTATCTCTTTTGCTGTACAGAACTTTTTATTTTGAGACAGTCCTAGCTGTTTATCTTTTCCTTTATGTCATTTTTTTCTGGGATGAGTCTTTAAAGATATTTCTGAGGTGCACATCATGGAGTGTTTTGCCTGTTTTCTTTTAAGTGTTGTATGGTTTCAGGTCTTACATTCAGATCTTTATCCATTTTGAGTTGTGTATGGTGTGTATGGTGTATGGTAGTATACCGTATACCATCTTTGTGTATTGTGTGAGGTAGCAATCTAATTTCATTCTTTTGCATGTAGCAGTCCAATTTTCCCAGCACCATTTATTGAAGAGACTGTCCTCATTCTAGTGCATATTCTTTTCTCCTTTGTCATGGATTACTTTTCCACATATGTGTGACTTTATGTCTAGATTTTCGATTTGGTTCTATTGGTTGGTGTGCCTGTTTTTGTTCCAGTACCATGCTGTTTAAATTATTATGGTTTTGTAGTATAGTTTGACGTCTTAGAGTGTAATATCTCCATTCTTCCTTTTTCTAGTGAGAAGAGCTTTGACTATTTGAGTTTTTTTGTGTGTGGTTCCATATGAATTTCATTAATATATGTTCTATTTCTTTGAAGATTGACATTGAGATTTTTATTAGAATTGTATTTAATATGTAAATTGCTTTTGGTAAAATGGCCATTTTAATAATTCTGTTGATCCATGAGCAGGGACTGTTTTGCATTTCTTTTTATTGTCTTGTATTTCTTTTTTCAATGTTTTGTGATTTTATTTCTATAGTTTCTTCACCATTTTTGTGAGGTTTATTCACAAGTATTCATTTATTTATTTATTTATTTATTGGTAAAATTGTGAA
Source organism: Scalopus aquaticus (assembly GCA_004024925.1). Classification (NCBI taxonomy): domain Eukaryota; kingdom Metazoa; phylum Chordata; class Mammalia; order Eulipotyphla; family Talpidae; genus Scalopus; species Scalopus aquaticus. Next base: position 49,727 of record PVIJ01003183.1, on the reverse strand, counting down.
TGGGATGGTTTTCTTGATTTCTTGTTCTTCAGATATATTGTTTGCATGTAAGAAGGCTACTGATTTTTGTGTGTTGATTGTTTCAATTAGTTTTTCTGTGGAGATTTTAGGGTTCTCTCTATATATTCTCATATCATCCGTGAATAGTGATAGTTATACTTCTTTCCCTATTTGGATTCCTTGCATGTCTTTCTCTTTATTGCTCTAGCTAAGACTTCCAGCATTATATTGAAAAACAGTGACAACAATGGACTTCCTTGTTTTGTTCCAGATTTTAAAGGGAAGGCTGTTAGTTTCTTACCATTAGAATGAAATTGGTTGTAGGACTGCCATATATGGCATCCTATGTTTCTTCTATTACAAGCATTTCAAAGGTCATCATAAATGGATGTTGGACTTTATCAAATGCTTTCTCAACATCTATCAATGTGATCATATGTGTTGAAGTGGTGGATTACATTAATTAATTTTTGGATGTTGAACCATCCTTGTGTTTCTGTTATACATCCTGCCTGGTCATGGTGTATTACCCTTTGATGAATTGTTTGATTCTGTTGAAGAGGACTTTGTTGAGTATTTTTGCAACTGTGTTTATTAGGGAGATTGGTCTGCAGTTTTCTTTTCTTTTCTTTCTTCTTCTTTTTTTTTTTTTTTGTGCTGTCTTTGTTTGGTTTTGGTATTAGTGTAATGTGGGCTTCATAAAATGTACCTGGTACTATTCTTTTTTTTCTCTTTTTTTTTTTTTGGAAATGATTTTTATAGGAAAGGCACCAATTCATCTTTGAAGACTTAGTAGAACTCATTTTTGAAACCATCTGGACCTGGGATTTTGTTTTGGGGAGGAATTTGATTACTGTTTCGATTTCATTACTTGAAATTGGTTTTCTTAGGTTTTCTATCTCTTCTTTATCCAGCTTTGGATGCTTATGTAGTTTTAAAGACCTGTCCATCTCATCTAGGTTGTTGAACTATTTTGCATATAGCTGATTATAGTGATCTCTAATTATCCTCTGGAATTCTGCTGTCTCTGTTATAATTTTGCCTCTTTCATTTCTGATTCTATTTAAGTTTTCTCCATTTTTTTTCTTTGTGAGTCTAGCTAGAAATTTGTCTTTTTTTGTTTATTTTTTTAAAGAACCATGTTTGGTTTCATTGATCTTTTGTATTGTCTTTTTCTTTTATTTCTATTTCATTTGTTTCTGTTTTAATTTTTATTATTTATTTAATTCTACTGTTTTTTGGGTCTTTTTGTTATTCTCTTTCTAGTTCTTTGAGAAAAGTGATTAGGTTGGTTTTTTTGTTTTGCTCCTTTCATTCTTTCTTGTTTCTTGATGTGAATCTTCATTGCTATATACTTTCTTCTTATTACTGCTTTTGCTGTCTTCTATGTATTCTGAAAAGCTGTGTATTCTTTGACATTTGTCTCAATGTAGTTCTTAATTTCTTCTTTAATTTCCTCACTGATCCAGTAGTCTTTCAGTAGCATGTTCTTCATTCTCCAGATGCTGGTGTGGCCCCTTGCTTTATTTTTAGAGTTGATTTCCAGTTTGATGCCTTTATGGTCCGAGAACATGGTAGGTATGATTTTGATCTTCATGTATTTGTTGATATTTGTCATGTGTCCTAGTACGTGGTGTATCCTGAAGAATGAACCAAGTGTGCATGGGAAGAATGAGTGTTCAGTATATTTTGGGTGCAGTGTCCTATAGATGTCTATTTGGCCCATGTGGGCCAAAAGTTTTGTTTATGGCTATTTTGTTTATGTTTTGTCTTGTTGATCTGTCCATTGTTGAGAGTGGGGTTTTGAAGTCTCCATTCACATATGTATTTTCCCCAATGTCTTTTTTCAGTTTAGAAAGTAATTATCCACTGTATTTTGGGGCTTGTGGTTGGGTGCATAGATATTAATTTGTGTTCTAACTTCCTTTAGTTTGAAGTCTATTTTCTCTGATATAAGTATGGCTTTCCCTGCCTTCTTTTGTGAGCCATTTGTTTGTAAAATTGTTTTCCCAGCCCTTTATTTTTGATCTATGTTTATCTCTGGTTATTAGGTGTGTTTTCTGGACACAAGAAGGTTGAGTTCTGTTTTCTTATCCATCAGGCTGCCCTGTTTTAACTAATGGATTTAAGGTGTTTATTAATACAGGAGAGTCTACAGTTGCCATTGTGTTTATCATTTTATGTTTATATCCCTTATCCTTTTTGGTTCTTCCCATTCATTCTTCTGTTGTTTTACATTGTAAGGCTTCTTGTAATATTTCTTGGAGTGGGGGTTAGTACTAGTAAATTTCTCAAAGTTTTGTTTGTCCGAAAAGGTTGTTATTTTTCTTTCATATAGGAAGGACAATTCTGCAGTATAAAGTATTTTTGGATGGAATTTTTTTTTTATCTGGAATTTTAAAAATTTGTTTCTCTATTCTCTTCTTGCCCATAGTGTTTCTTCAGAGAAATCTGATGTCAGTCTAGTTGGTTTTCTTTTGTAAGCTGTCTGTTTCTTTTCCCTCACCAGCTTCATTAATTTTTCTTTGTAATAGACTTTTGGAAGCTTCCCTATTATGTGCCTTGCTGTAGTTGTCCTTTCTTTGTGGCAATATTGTGTTCTTCTAGCTTCCTGTATTTCTATTTTCATTTCCTTCTTCATGTTTGGGAAGTTTTCTTCATTTATTTCCCTGAACACATTTCCCTCATTACATTCTTCATTTATTTCCCTGAATACATTTATTTCCCTGAATCCTTCTGGGATTCCTATGACTCTTATATTTCCTTTCCTTGTGATGTCAGATATTTCTCAAAGTGTTTCTTCGTTCTTTTTATTTTTTCCATAACTTTCCTTTTCTTTTTTGGTTCTTTTTTTTTTATCTGTACCTCCAAAGCTACTGATTTGGTTTTCCATTTCATCAATTCTGTTTTTGTTGCTTTCCCCAGAATTCTTATGCTCCTCCATTAATATTTTAATATCTTGTGTTTCTTTCATTTTCTTCTTTTAAGACTCAATTTCATCCTTCATTTGGTTAATTATATTTTTCATATTATTCTTTCCCTTTTCATCTTCTTTATGTTTTTTTAATCACCATGATTCTGAATTCTCAATCTGTCAGGCAGAGAAATCCTTGCATATCATTGTTTTTGAATTCTTGGGGCTGATTTTCTTTTTATGGTGCGTCACTCCCCCAGAGGTCTTGCTTGGCTAATTGTATTTTTCCTTCTCCCTGTTTTTTTTTTTTTTTTTTTTTCCAAATTTATTCTATGCACTGGTCACTGAGCCACTGGTGCTGGTGGGCATCTTTATGGGTTGCTCCTACTTCGACATTGGGGACTGAGGGCTGGGTCAAGTCCAGTGTTGTCAAGCCAGACTTCATAAGGACTCTGATGCTGTGACTGTGTTGAAGGGTGCTAGCCCTGGAGATCATTGAGTCTCTGTATGTTTCTGGTCTCTTCCCTACATGTGCATCTTAGTCTATAGAGCAGGGCAGGGTCTATGCTTACCTGTGGGCCTTCATGCAGACTCTAACACTGTGTGGGGGCCAAAAGGCACTCTCCCAAGTGTTTGCTCCTCCCTGTGGGGGCTGGGTCCTCCTTTTGCCTCCCCCCTGGCTTTACTCTCTGTTCCAAGTCTGGTGCCCCATTGCACAGGGGAGGGGGCTAGTGGAGTATAGTTGCCAGCCTGTAACGGCAATGTGCAGGCTGGAGGGCACTGTCCTGGATTTCCATGCCCATCTTTGTTTGGTGGGCCCTTCCTCTGCTTTTACTCAGTTCCAAATGGGTTGTGCATGGGTTGCTGGCCTATATAAGTTGTGTGGGTGGCACTTTCCTGTATTGGCTGCTTACCTTGTGTTTGCAGAGCTATCCTTCTGCCTTTACTCAATTCCTATTCTTTTAATTGAGGTAACATTAGGATCATCCCTGTCAGGTATTGCTGTAGTAGGTCATCTACCACCAAGTCACCCACAGTCCACTACTGTAGTTCATTGTGATTCCTTACCTCTTTGTATTTACCTTTCCTCCATCTCTTCCTCCCTCAGGATTCTTCAAACAAGTATGTTGAATTCTTTACATACAATTTTAAGATTCTGATGCTCTGGTATTTTACATATAGGTACTATATATATTGCAAAGTGTGTGTGTATTGTGCATGTGTGATTGTTATCTACTTTTGTTATTCCTCTAGTATTTTTTTACATAGAAAGTGTTAAAGTGTTGCCCCTCACAGTTCTCTGCAGCTACTGAATGCTTAATCAATGTCACTAATTGTTCTTCATGATAACTGAAAACAATTAGCACATGCACTTATCATTTTGTATATTAATGTATCTGTTCATACTTCTTTAGTAGACGATGACCATTTTTTCAGAGGAAACATCACTTATTCACCATTTTGTGTACTACCCTAACATAAATATATGTGATCGAGTTATAGACATGTCTGCAACTACTAAAACACCATCTCTAACTAGCCAATGTAAAGACTATTTTCAATATATTTTCATTTCTTCAGTAGTTATGAGGACTGGTATATTGAAACAGACAGTCTTTTTATAGGAGAATAAAACTAACAATACCAAAAACACTGCAACAGTAAATGCTTGTAACGATAACACATGAGTGTGTAAAAACCATTTGTGTATATGTATATTTGTGTGTGCATTTATGTCTATTATGTTTTGTTATTCCCTATATTGCACAGTCAGTTTTTTTTTTAAGATTTATTTATTTATGCATACAAGCTGGGGTACAGGCCAGAGGCATGGGGCGGCGAGAGGGTTCACCAGAGACAGAGTGGGGAGCAGAACAGGCAGATAGTCAGAAACACACCACTGAGGTGAGCAGTGGGCGGGGCAGTAGAGATCTGCCACTCCATGTGGGAATCTCCCTGGCCGGGGGTTGAACTCACGTAGCTGCTGCCGACAGCTCCACAGCGCAGCGCTTAACCGCTGCGCCACCAGGGAGGCCCATTGACTGATATTATCATCCCGACAACTATTGTGAAAAAATAGTGAAACTGTAATGAATTTATTAGCGTAATTGTTGCTGCTTAGCAGTGATCACATACAGTGATATAGAACTTCTACCATAACATCTTAGAATGAGGTTAGATAATACATTTTAGGCCCATTTTCTCAAAACTAAAGATAACAAATAAGATTTTAACTTTACGAAACCTATTTGGGGGGCCTTCTGGTGGTGCAATGGGCCAAGTCTCAACACTGTGAAGCTATCGCAGTCACTGCAGCATATGTTCAATCCCCAGCCAGGGAGCTAACCCACATGGCACGGCAGACCTCTCCTGTCTTGCCCACTGCTCCCCTGATCAGTGTAATTCTGTAGATCTGCCTGTTTTGTTTCCCACTCTGTCTCTGGTAAAACCTCTCACCACCCTACATCTCTGGCCTACACACCAGATCTTGTATGCATAAATAAATATATCTTAAAAAAAAAAAAGCTATTTGGCATTTCAACCCAAACAGAAAAAAAATTATTACCACTCCTCTAGTCTCTATTCCAAAAGACAAAATTTTAAAAATATATAGCTGTATAAGTAGGAGATCTAATGACTTTTTTTAATCCCATTTAATGAAATATTCATTCAAAGAACTATGTGAAATGTTAATCTAGGGGAAAAAAGCAGTGTGTTCACTGGTAGGAGATTTAAAAATTAATGAACTTGTTACAACTATGATATATCCGTAAACATGTACATCTTTTCAATGAGGTTATAAACTACAACATCTGAAGCTAGTGTTAGCAGAGTAATCATTGCTTTTACAACACAGACTTCCATATTTGTGGGTATCATGTTTTTTTTTTTTTTAATTTGCAGTTTTCATATTACTTTAGTTGCCGTTTGAAATTTATTTCTATAAACACATATTTCAAGTAGTGGGTGGAAATTAAGGCAGCCAGATGGCTCAGTGAACTAAGTGACAGAATGGAAATTCAAGATACGATTTTCCTGTTTTACTTCCATAAAACCTCAGATCTGATCTTAGATTTATCAATTCTTCATAGGCAACTATTGTACCAGGAATTGTCTGTGACATAATTGATGTTATTTAATAAGTTTTATAGATAAACCTTATGTCTCATCTATGTTTTGATAAAGAGTAAGCAAGCTTCATAGATTTACATTACATAGATTTTACATGTAGTCAGTGCAGCACCATAACCTGACATAATTTAAATGTCTTTATCTCTGTAATTCCAAATCTTTCATTTACTTTAGGAGGAAAAATAAATGTAAACCTGCATAAGACCAGAAACAATTGATAGCACTAGCTTGGCAAATTAGCAAACCTAAGGTGGAAGAAGCAAGAAGCTATGTGTTTCTCAGAAGCAGTTTCTTTCTAGAAGCAATGAGAACAAATGCAGAAAGAAGCAAATTCCACAAAGCTATAAAATACTGTGTTTACCACTGAAACATAAAATGTCCTTAAAGTTCAAGGTAAGGCCTCTAATACTACTTTAGTGCACAATTATAGGCAAGTCTCTTTCTCTAGTCTTCAATTTCCTCCTATATAAGGCAATTAACACAGTACATTTAATAAGATAATAGCAAATGTGCTGTATGCTGTTTTTGTTTTTCTTGCTTAAAAAGAATGATAGTCTTTCTTCTCTTGCTCTTTTCCCGACTACAATACGGATATGATAGCTGGAGCCCAGCTACCATATTGGAACATAAAATGTATTTTAGGCACTGTGGATGATAAAACAGTAAGATCTAAAGAGCCTTTGTCCATGCAACATATATGAAGATACCTTATCAGTTACAGACCTATAACATGGAAGTCTTCTGTAACATGGAAGAAAAATACACTACCATTTTCAAATATCCTGGGTTTTCTTTCATGAGTATTCAAGTCCTCCTTAAATAATGGTGTGGAACAGAGTGGAACACACCTAGTACACATGAAAATACTGATCTAGTAAATAAAAAGTAGAATAAATAAACTTGCATCTTTCAATAGAACACACCCCTGTGTTGTCCACAGACCTCTACCAGATCCTATGCTAATGGATACCAAAACATTTTCCAGGAATCAATATGTGATATATTGAATCTGAAGTCTTTAGAATAAGAACTCTGAGAATTTGAAATTTTCATAAAACTCAGTCTTGGGACTCAGTATCACTCTCTTTTGCCTCTTGTGGGTCTCTGAGTGAATGCCCTTTGTGATATCCTACAAAATGCCATGAAGATATGATAATTGTTTATGATATTGTGATAATAGTATGTGATATGTAAATATAAGTGGTATTTAAAGCTCTAAGAATTAGTTTTGGATCAAATTGTGAAGCGCTGTATATTCTGCAAGATATTTAAATAGTAGGCATAAATTAGTATGGTGATGAGTAATATGTTCAGAAATTTTTATTAACTGTGCACAGATCCTGTGAAATGGAAAATTGAGTGTCATTGTAGAAAGCAAATAGAGAGGCAGTTATAGTGTCTCTTCAATGACACTTTCTTTTTTTTAAAGATTTATTTATTTATGCATACAAGCTGAGGTACAGGCCAGAGGTGTGGGGCAGCAAGAAGTTTCACCAGAGACAGAGTGCGGGGCAGAACAGACAGATCGACAGAAATACACTGCTGAGGGGAGCAGTGGGCGAGGCAGGAGAGGTCTGCCATGCCATGTGGGAAACTCCCTGGCTGGGTGTTGAACTCGCGTTGCTGCTGCTGACAGCGCCACAGCGCAATGCTTAACTGCTGCGCCACCAGGGAGGCCCCAATGACACTTTCAATGGGTCTCTTTCTCTTGATAGAAGGATAAAACTCCAAATCAGCCTCTAAAAGAAGATAATTATATAAAGTGTAATAATTGATTTTGCAGATGGTCATAATAGTTAATTCTCAGAAGGAAAATAATTTTTAATAAATCCTGGACAGGTTGTTTCAGCGACATGAAAATATACAAACAAGCAAACAAAACAGTATTTTTCAAATGTAAAGAGTATTGAAAACAACAGAGCGCCTCCCTGGTGGCACAAAGGCTGAAGTCTTAGTGCTCTCAGGCTTCTGCCAGCCACTCTGGCATCAGTTCCATCCCTGGTGGGGGAGCTGACCCACATGATGCAGCAGGCCTCTCTTGTCTCACCCACTGTTCTTCTTAGCAGTGTATTTTTTTTTTATTAAAGATTTTATTATTTATGCATACAAGCTGGGGTACAGACCAGAGGCGTGGGGCGGCGAGAGGGTTCATCACAGACAGAGTGGGGAACAGAACAGGGAGAGCAACGGAAACAAACTGCAGAGGGGAGCAGCGGGCGAGGCAGGAGAGGTCTGCCGTGCCATGTGGGAATCTCCCCGGGCCGGGCATCAAACTCATGTCGCCGCTGCCGACAGCTCCACAGTGTAGCGCTTAACCACTGCGCCACTGAGGAGGCCCAGCAGTGTATTTTTTTAAAGATTTATTTTTTTTTTCATACAAGCTGGGGTGCAGGCCAGAGTTGCAGTGGGGGCGGCGGGTGAGGCAGTAGGGGTCTGTTGCACCATCTGGGAATCTCCCCAGCAGGGCATTGAGCTCTCCCCAACTTCCACCGCAGCCTCCCACAGCTCCACAGTGCTGCGCCTAACCCATTGCGCCACCAGCGAGGCCCTCTTAGCAGTGTATTTCAGTAGAGCTGCCTCTTCTGCTCCCCATTCTGTCTCTGGTGAATCTTCTCACCCACCTCACCTCTGGCCTACACCCCAGTTCTTGTATGCATAAATAAATAAAAATAAATCTTAAAAAAATAGGGCCTCCCCGGTGGCGCAGCGGTTAAGCGCTGCTCTGTGGAGCTGTCGGCAGTGGTGACGCGAGTTCGACGCCCAGCCGGGGAGAATCCCACATGGTGCGGCAGACCTCTCCTGCCTCGCCTGCTGCTCCCCTCAGCAGTGTATTTCTGATCTGCCTGTTCTGGTACCCGTTCTGTCTCTGGTGAACCTTCTCGCCGCCCCACACCTCTGGCCTGTACCCCAGCTTGTATGTATAAACAAAATAAATCTTCAAAAAAAAAAAATCTTAAAAAAATAAAATTAAATAAACAACCATTAGAATACTAAAATCTAAAGAAGGGGAAAACAATAACCAAATATCTATCTCAACAGTTATGTTGAAAGCTTTATTTATTTACTTATTTTTTCAAGATTTATTTTTTTTTAATTATGCATACAAGAGCTGGGGTATGGGCCAGAGGTGCAGTGGGTGAGAAGATTCACCAGAGACACAGTAGGAAGCAGAACAGGCAGACCTACTGAAATACACTACTGAGGGGAGCAGTGGCTGAGACAGGAGAGGTCTGCTGCACCATGTGGGTCAGCTCCCTAGCCAGGGATCAAATTCATGATGTAGTAGCTGTGAGAACTTCATAGTGCTGAGACTTAACCCCTTGTGCCACCAGGGAGCCCATGTTGAAAGCTTTAAAAGACAAAGGTTTGTTAGATATTGCTAGGTACTGATTTGCTCAACTTTTTGGCAATCAACTGTGTGGTACAGATAATGATTCATAATCCCATTCATAAATGTATCCATGTCTTTATTCAGAAAAGAAAAAAAAATGCTTAGAAATTCTCTTTCAGACATCACATTTTCCCTCTAAGAAATTGGAAAGTGAAAAATTGTATCCTAAGTCTCTCTTTTTGTACTTAAAAAAATGATAATGGAAGTAGTTACCCATATATAAAATAAAACCGAGTAATAAACTATGGAATTTAAGATCTCCATTATCCTGCTATTCCAGTTTGATTTGTTTCTTTCTCCTTCACCCTTCTTTATCCTCACCAACCTTCAATTCTTCAAATGTGCAAAGGTCTTTTTCAGTGTAGAGATATTTCCAGCTGTTGTCTCTGACCTTTCACTTAGTTACATCATCATCTCATGGAATCCTTAGTTCACCTCCTTTTCCTCAGTTTCCCTCTCCTCTTATTTTTCTTCCGTTAACATGTTTTTGTTTTTTAATTTTTCACAGAACTTAATATTCTCTTTGTTGTCTCCTTCCTTTTGAATTTTTAAATTTTTCTCAGCATTACATGTTCAGGGTCAAACAGGATATAACAAATAGCCTTTTGGAGATACTAGATAGATAAATGAATAATTGAAAAAATTAGAGCATTTTACCTTTGCTAAACTTACCTGAAAATTTAATTTCTAAACAATAAAATCCATTTAATATATAGTGCAAAGTATTGTTTTTTAAACCAAATGATTACATTATAAACTTTGTTATTATGAGGATCCTGAGGTATAAAATCAGCAGTCAGTATCTTTTTTAAGGAAACTAACAGCACAATAGTTGTTTTCTTAGAACAATGCAAATTTTAAGGTTTATTTCTGGAAAGAAAGTTAGTATCCTCTTTAACAAATGAACTTATTTACAGTTTGATTTTAAAAAATGCTTTTAAGATACTGAAGTAAATGGTTTCTTCTTTTGTTTAAAACTGAAATGAGATGAATGAAATAATATTCTAAAATTATATTCAATCAAGATAGATTCGTTATGTATGGTTTCTTTATATCAATTGGTTATCCAGTAAGTTTAATTAATAGTTTTCATAATTGAACAAATAAAGCCAGTTTCAAAGAAAATGTACATGAAAAAGTAAAAGTTACTAGAGAAATTAAATTGAGCACATAATATTCATATTTTTCAATATTGGAATAAACCATTGTATCAACTATTTTCAAACTACTAAGAACTGGTATTAAATAAAAACAGTTGCATATACCATGTAAACTTTAATATTTTAGGTTTCATATTAATTTCTAGTCTAGTCTAGTCATCAGCAATAGAGCTTTTAAAGTTACTAAATGAGACAAATTTTGTGAGCCAGGAAATACTAAATGTAAATTTAAAGTTCAATTCATAGTAAAATATTTTATTAACCTTAACTAAAAAGCAATATTGGAAAATTCATATTTAACTAGGCTATAGCTTGTATGAGGTAATTATTCTATAAATAAAGATGATAAATCCATGCACTACGGTGGGTTATATGCTGGGCAAACAGAAAGTTATTAATAACAAATCAGAAAAATTATACATTGTTTACTCTAAATAAATATCTGCTTAAAATGCACACTCCAGAAACTTCAGTATTAGAAAAGATTTATTTTTTCCAGGAACAAATAGGTTGAAACATTTAATATCTGCACCTCAGAGAAAGCATTTATATATGCAAATAACATCATTAAAATCTGCAGTGTAGTTCTAAATTGAAAATTGTAGAGATAAAGATGTATTTTAAAATATAAATATATGGTGATAAATTTGACATATATTCAAGTTAAAAAAAGTTTTCTAAGACTTAAGTCTTACAATTGTGTCATCTAACATTTCACAGTATTCTTTAAATTGTGTTAATTGAATCATCTAGAAATTTGGTATTTAAGTAATTAGTGCATTACCAGAAATGCTTGAGTAGTGTCCCTAGATGTTTTTTTCTCTTTAAAAATGGTGATTCTTGCAACTGCATCAGTGAAATAAAGAAGTTTTGTTCTACAAATTCTTTGGAAAACAGTGAGTTTCTTTGGTGTACTTAGCAACATGTTTTATTTTGAAGATAATGAGGATATTACAAGCTGTTAGGGTCTTTTGTCTACAAATACCCACCAGGGGCTCTTTTAAGCCACTATGGTTTTCAGTGCCTGGTTCCTGCGGAGCCCAAGTCTGGTCTTGCTATAGCATCAGCTGTTACTCATGCTCGTTGGGGCCTGTGTTCCATTGTTGGGAACATAGTCAATGTTGTGAGAAATCTACTCACTTTAGTTGCTGTCCCCTGGGGGCATAGTTTTGATCTGCTTTTAAAATCAGGTTTCTACTGTTGGAAATTCTGAACATAGTGACATATGTTAACTTGCCTTGCCCTGAACTGAACAGAAGTGAAACAGAACTAATAACTGTCACAGGGTAATTATACGAAAAACCACATTAAATGAACAGCATGAGATATCATTATACCTTTTAAATTTTCAGAAGACCAATAATGCCCATCAGGCAAATTATACTTGAGTTTTGTGATTAAAGTAACAAAGTTTCATCATTTTTTTTTCTCTTTTAGCAATGGCTCAATGTGAATTTCATTACAGGGTTTAATTTTTTATTTAATTTTTTAAATTGAGGTAACAATGGTATTTATCATTGTTTGTGTTTTAGAATTATATGCTACCCCTTTCTGGTTTGATTACCACACCTCACCCATAGTCCACCATCATGGTCTATTGTGTTCCCTGCACACTTTGTCTTCAACCCTCCTCTTCCTTCTCTCCATTTGGTAGCATCAGTACTGTAGCTAGGTTTCTGGGGTTAGTTCTTATCTTGGTTTTATCTGACATGGTGTATGGCTTCTCTATATTTTACATGTAAGTGACATCATCCAGCAATTTTCTTTTTCCCTCTAACTTATTTTGCTTAGCATCGTTCCCTTCAGCTCCATCCATGTGGTTGCAATTGGCAAGAGTTTATTTTTTTGTGATAGCTGAATAGTATTCCAATGCATATACTGCATATACTGCTTCTCCCTGATCCACTCATCAATATTTATTTCAATAGCTTGGCTATTGTTTATAGTGCTACAATGATATGTGAGTCTATGTCTCCTATTAAATTAGGGTATATGTATTCTTCTGGTAAATATCTAACAGTGGAATGGACTGAGTAGAATATTCATTTTTAACCTATGGAATACTCCATACTGTTTTCTGTAAGGATTAGATCAGGGACTCCCTGGTGGCGTAATGGGCTAAGTCTCAGCACTGTGATGCTATCTGTAGCCATTGCAGCACAAGTTTGATCCCCAGTGAGGGAGCTTCCCACATGGCACAGCAGACCTCTCCTGCTTCACCCGCTGCTTCCCTCAGCAGTGTACTTCAGTAGATCTGCCTGTTCTGCTCCCCACTCTGTCTCTAGTGAATCCTCTCACCGCACACCTCTGGCCTACACCCCAGTTCTTGTATGCATAAATAAATAAATAAATAAATAAATAAATAAATAAATAAATAAATCTTTATGAAAAAAGAGTAGCTCAATCTGATACTGGGCAGAAGGGGCATCAAAACTGGCCAGAGGCACTGCCCAAATTGCTTACTGGTCACAATCTTAGTTCTTTACCCGTCCACACAATTGCAACACTACTTCGGCTCAGGGAACAACAACAATGGGATTTATTTAGCAAACAGAGAAGAACAAAGAGTTACTGAGGCCAAGATACTGCCGTTTACCTCACTCAAAGCAATGTCCAGTCTTTTAAGTCCCAAGAAAGAAACAGTGAAGGTGGCATCTTCTCGACACTGCAGACGTGGAGCTCCTCTTCCAAACAATAGGCCATGTGTCCAAGATGGCATCTTCCTACCTATGCAGACACGCAGCAACCAGACTGTAGGCCAGGTTCCAACTCACAAAGCCGACACAGGACAAAACTGGAGATGCTCCCGGAGCTGTCATGGTACCCCAGCACAGAATCAGGCCAACAACACTGAAAACAGCAACTACAGCCGCCAGACAGCCCAACAGACTGCACTCACGCATTTTAGGAAGGTGCCCGCTCCGGACCTTTGCCTTCTTTCTTCAGCTACAGTAAAACAAAACCGGGAACAGTTTCTTCTGCTTGGCTACTTGCAAAGCCTCCAAAGTTGTTGGCCTCAAAGTCACTGACGATTCCGAAACTCTACATCGTGGAGGCTCAAAAGCTCCTGGAGGCTGATTTCCAAACTCTCAATCATGGTGGCTGCATCTCCTGCTGCTGGGTCTACTCTCCTATATCATGGCGACTCAATTTCCTTCTTCTTTGGCCCCTTTCATTTCCTATCAGAGTGTCTACCTCAAACTGTAAAACCTTTTAGCATTTTTCCCTGGGGCTATCTATCTTCATCAGCAACCCCCTCCAGCTGGCACCACCTATACCATACTTTAGTCTCAGCCCTGTTACAAATCTACATGATCATCAGCAGTGTATGAGGGTTCATTTTACCACATATCCTAAATAGCACTTTCTTTTTCTGGTCTTTTTGATATAGGGTATTCTCATAAATGTGAGGTGACAGTTATTTGTCTTTCCATTTGCACTTGCTTTATTATAATGGATGATGACCATTTTTCCATGTGTCTAGTGTCCATCTGTATGTCTTTTTTTAGAGAAGTACCCATTGAGATCATCTGACCCCTTTTGGAGGGATTGGTATTTATTTTCACTTTGTTGGGTTCTTGGTAGATATTTGCTATCAGCTTGTTGTCACATGTATGGTATCAAATATGTTCTTTCATTCAGCATGGTGACTTTTTCTTCTAGTGATAGTTTATTTTGTGGTGAAGAAACTTTTTAGTTCAATGCATACCCAATTATTTCTGTCTCTTTTGATTACCTTGCTGCTAGAGACTAATCCACAAAGACACCTCTGAAAATAAAAAATATCTTGACTTTCTGACTCTTTTCTCTAATGTATTTTATGGTTTGGTTGCAGTTCTTATATCCACGTATTTTATCCTTTCTGAGTTGATTTTTATGTATAAAGAGAGGACAAATCTCCTTATGGTAATAACACAGAAGATCTAGTTCCATCAGATAGTGTTCTAAATTGTCATGATAAAGAAATGAAATATATATATATATATATATATATGTGTGTGTGTGTGTGTGTGTGTGTGTGTGTGTATACATATATATGTGTGTATATACATGTGTATATATATATACACACATATATATGTGTGGGTGTGTGTATATATATATATATATATATATACATGAAAGAAAACAGAGGCTTGTTCTGATCAGGTTTTCTATTTATTCCCTATTTAGTCTCAGATGGCTTTATAAAACTAAAATTTGTTCATCTATTCTTGGTTAATTAACTTATTAGCATACAAAATTTCATTGTAATCTCTTAACCTCTTAACTTCTGCAATTTCCGTTGGAAATTTTTCTCTTTCATTTCTGATCCTTTTGACTTGAATGTTCTCCCTTTTTTGTGAGCGTACGTAGAGATTTGTCTATTTTGTTTGCTTGCTTTCCCCAAATAATCAGCATTTCCTTTCCTTAATCTTTTGGACTGTCTTTTTTGAATTCTATTTCAAATAACCCTGCTCTAAGTTTTATTATTTTCTTTCTTCTGGCTTTGATTTTGTTTGTTCTTATTTATCTAGTTTTGTGAGCTGAGAGATAGCATTAGTGATTGCAGCTCTTTCTTGTTTTTTTTGATATGGTCCTGTATTGCTATATTCTTCCCTCTTAGTATGATTTTGTTGTGTTCAGTAAGTTCTGGAAAGGCGTATCCTCTTTTCTATTTGTCTCTAGGTGATTTTTTTATCTCTCCTTTGATTTTCTCATCAACCAAATAGTCATTCAGTAAGGAGTACGCTATACAGTCTCCATGCAATAGGGGATTTTTCTGCTTTCTTTTTGCAGTAGATTTCTATTTTGATAAATTTATTGTCAGAGAAGATGACCGGTGTGATTTCATTCTTCATAAATTTGCTGATACTTCTCATCTAAACCAATGTGTAATTAGTCCTGGAGAACGCCCCTGTGCACATGCTTTTTTTGGGTACAGGGTCCTTTAATTGTCTGTTAAGATTATGTAGTATAATTCTTCTCATTTAAGGGCATTGTGTCTTTATTTTCTGTCTGGTTGATTTTTCCGTTGTTGAAACTGGAATATTGAATTCCCCTGCCATGAATATGTTGCTCCCAAAATACGTTTTCAGATTTGATAGTAAATGCTTTATATAACTCCTGCCCCATTGTTTGATGACTTCACAGTCATGAGTGTGATATCTTAACTGTTTTGTTCTTCCCTGAATTGTCACATAGTGCCCATCCCTGTCTTTAGTCATATTATTTAACTGTAAATATATCTTTTCTGATATAAGTATTGTTGTCCCTGCCTTCTCTTGGGTCTTAGTCACTTGTAGAATTGTTTTCCAAACCCATTAACAGAGTCTGTGTTATATTTAGAGCTCAGATGTGTTTTGCTGAAGAAAACAAAAGGTTTAATTATGTTTCTTAATCCAGCCAGATAGTGTGTGACTTTTAATTGGTGTGTTCAGTCCATTTTCTTTTACAGCCATCATTGATAGATGAAACTGTGATGCTGCCATTTTGTCCTTAGATTTGTGGTTCTATTTCCTAGTACAGTTATTTCTACCCAAACATATATTATAGTATAGATACAAGAGGTCCTTTCAACGTGAACGGGGTTTAGTATTTGCAAACTCTGTCATCTTCTGTTTAAAAATTAGGTCTTTCATTCTCCTTCATGCTTGATGGAGGGATTTGCTTGATAGTATATCTTGGCTAGAAGATTTTATTTTTAATATTTTGATCATGTCATTCCATTTTCTTCTTTCCAGTAGTGTTCCTTCAGAGAAGTCCAATGTTAGCATGATCTGGGGTCCTTTATAGATTTTCTATTTATCCCTCAACAGCTTCAATATTCTTTCTTTGTCAGGCCTCCTTGGTTGCACAAGGGGTTAAGATTCAGAAATATGACTAATCATAGGCATTGTAGCATGAGTTTGATCTCCAGCCAGTGAGTTAACCCACATGACAAAGCAGACCTCTCCTGTCTTGCCTGCTTCTTCTCTCAGCAGTTTATTACAGTCAATCCACCTGTTCTGCTCCCCACTCTCTCTGGTGAACTCTCTCAACCTCCACACCTCTGGCTTACACGCAAGCTTTTGTATACATAACTAAATATATCTTTTTTAAAAATATTTATTTATTTATGCATACAAGCTGGAGTGCAGGCCAGAGTTGTGGGGTGGTGAGAGAGTTCACCAGAGACAGAGTGGGGAGCAGAACAGGCAGATGGACAGAAATACACTGCTGAGGGGAGCAGAGGGCGAGGCAGGAGAGGTCTGCTGCACCATGTGGGAATCTCCCAGGTCGGGATTGAACTCGCACCTCACCAGCCTACAATTCCACAGTGCTGCACTTAGCCCGCTGTGCCACCAGGGAGGCCCTAAAAAATATTTTTTGTCTTGAATTCTTGGAAGCTTCACATCTATGTGTTTGATGTAGGTATTATTTTTTAGTTAGCATTTTTTTTTTTAATTCATGGATACCTATTTTATTTCCTCTAGTCCAGGTTTGGGAAATGTTCCTCTATTACTTCTTTAAAAGTGTTTCCTCTCTCTCTCTCTCTCTCTCTCTCTCTCTCTCTCTCTTTCATATCTATTATTCTTATGTATGTTACCTTTCCTAATGGAGTTGGATCATTCCCAAAGTATTCATTTTTTATTTCACATCTTTCTTTCTTCTTCCACCTGTATTATGTATACTTTATCATCACCTATACAATCTCTTCATTTTTTTTTTCTATTTCAAAAGCTTTCTCCAGAAATTTTTAGCTTCTCTATTGATAATTTTACATCATGGATCTCCATTATTTTCTTAATGAAAGTTTCAATTTCGAACTTCTGTTAATTTTACTTGTTGAGACATTTGTTTGTTTGGCTTTTTTTCCTAAGTCTTCTTGTATATATTTGATCAGCTTTTCTGTGCTTTCTCTACTTTCTTTCATTGCCTTGAATTTCTCCAGTATGACAATTTGAACTCTAAGTGATAGAAAGAATAGATGTTCCATGTTATTTGTGATGGTTTCTGGAGATTTGTTTTCTTTCTAAGGTACAATATTCTCCTCAAGATTCAGATTGTAATTTGTTGTATTTTCTCATGTCCCCATTTTATGTTTTCTAAAAATTTAGATGCAGAGCGTCCGCTTGCTAGTGGATGGTGCTACATGACTGAGAGAACTGATCTTTTGTTGGATCTTAAATAAGAAGGAGGGAGTACTGCCTGTGAGTGTCTGCTATTTTGGGCATACACTCAGACTCCTTCCTGGAGTTGGATGAGACCATGTTGATATATTTGGGGTGTTTGTAGAGACGTTCACTGGGGATATTGCTAATGATGGCCATGATTTTTTTTTAACATTTATTTATTTATGCATACAAGCTGGGGTATAAGCCAGAGGTGTGGGGTAGTGATAGGATTCACCTGAGACAGATTGGGGAGCAGAACAGGCCGATCTACTGAAGTACACAGCTGAGGGGAGCAGCGGGAGAGACAGGAAAGTTCTGCTGCACTATGTGGGGAGCTTCCTGGCCAGGAGCTCTTTGAACTAGTGCTGCAATGGCTGCAGATAGCTTCATAGTGCTGAGACTTAACTCATTGCACCACCAGGGAGGCCCCTGTTTGCAAGGTTTCAAGTGGGTGTTGCTGGTCCTTGTGTTCATTCAGGGGCCTTGCAAGGGACAGGATTGATGTAATTGTAACTGAGAAAATGTAATCTTCATTGATGAACCAGAATGAAAAACTGTCTTGAAGAAATAATTCATTTTACTTAATCAATAATTGGACTGTAATTAGAACAAAATAGTGTGGCAGGAGAAAAACTACAGTAACATTGTGCCATTTATTGCAGATTTATTAGCAGAGTTTATCACTTGATAAATACTGATTAGAACCAATAGAATTATTCTGATGATTGGGCCTCCCTGGTGGCGCAGTGGTTAAACTCTGAGCCGTGGAGCTGTCAGTAGCAGTGACATGAGTTGGACGCCCAGCAGGGGAGATTCTATATGCCTTGGCAGCCCTCTCCTGCCTTGCCTGCTGCTCCCCTCAGCAGTGTATTTCCATTCATCTGCCTGTTCTGCTCCCCACTCTGTCTCCGGTGAACCCTATCGCCACCCCATGCCTCTGGCTTGTACCCCAGCTTGAATACATAAATAAATAAATCTTAAAAAAAAATTGATCCCCTTAAAAAATTAGAATTATTTTGATGAACATAAAAGATGATTTCCTAAATTCTGGTTCTAAATTCTGGTTCTTAATAACTGTATCGTGATTATAAAAATATAAATAAAGTAGTAAAGAACATAAGGATAGAGTGGTAAATTAATATTACACAAATTTTCAAAGAGAGCAGAAAGAATTAATTTTTTCTACATATGTATACATAAAATCTCAGCTGATATGAAAGAATATTAGAATTTACCAAGTAACTTTTGGGAGACTCAAATAATTACTGAACAAGGGAGAGTATCCAGTGGGCCCTCTCCTTTATCCTCACCCACCAGCAGTGCTGGTGGATAATCATGGAGCATAACAACAACTCTGTACTACTCTGCCAGCTCGGAATTTCAGGGAGAGTTTATGGGTTCTTGCTCCCAAGTCTGGGATTTCTACAGTCAAGATTGGAAAGAGTCTTACACAGACACTGGTCAGGGAAGGCTAGTGTTCAGCATGCATTTATTAGCACAAGAACCAGAAATGAGAGCTCTGGAGAGACCTCACTGGGCAGCAGAGACTCTCCAAGACACCAGGACTAAGGGCTTATATATAGGCTTTATTACTGGTGCTCGAGAAAAAGGAATTGAAATTTTATTGGTTGAGAAACCAACAGGATTGGACTTGGCTAAAGTGCATTTGTACATCCAAATGTGGTCCAGTTATTATTATTAATTGTGAGCACCCAACAGGTGCAGCTTGGTGGTCTTGCAGAATTCAAGAATATCTCGTGGGTGAAAAACGCATAGGGGCATAATCCCATAGCCCCAGTTTGAACCGGCCTGGTCTCGGGGTCTGTAGCTACCTTTTTCTACAATGGTCATTGGACTTGATAAGCTGCAAAGATATAACTCTAGAATGCTGGGATGGGGGGAAATTAGTAATAAAAACAACTGGTCAAGGATTTCGTGGCAGCAGATATCCAGGCCTCAATTCATCAGATTTGTTGAATCTCTTGTTTACCAGACCCTGGGAAAAGAAAAATTCTTTCCTTGTATCTTGTTCCTATTCCTGCACACTTTCTATCCTAAAATTCTTTAAATAAGTGTGGGATAAATGATATGGGATAATTTTAGCAAGATAGCTGTAAAATATTTTATTATAAATAAAAATAAATATGCAGAAGTGGAGCAAATATTGTAATGAAGGTTCTTGTACTGATCACCTAGGTTCAAAAATTATATTTCACCAATCCTTTTTCATCTATACTCCTTACAACATAGTCCCAATTGTTTCCATATTAAAAAAAAATTGCCAAAATAATACATCTCTAAAGATTACATTTACACAGAACAATTATATATACACACATAGTACACATACACATAGTACACATTGTTATTTTTTTTAAGATTTATTTTTATTTTTTTATGCATACATGAACTGGGCTATTGGCCAGAGGTGTAGGGGATGAGAGGATTCACCAGACACAGAGTGGGGAGCAGAACAGGCATATCTACTGAGATACACTGCTGAGGGGAGCAGCAGGTAAGACAGGAGAGATCTGCTGTACCATGTGGGTCAGATCCCTGGCCAGGGATGGAATTGATGCCACAGTGGCTGGTGATAGCTTGATAACGCTGAGACTTTTACCCCTGTGCTACCAGGAAGAGCCATACTTTATTATTATATACACACTATAGCAGATAAAGTAGTGTCATTGAGAAGACTTCAGAATTAAAAACAACACTTTAAAGGCTTTAAATAAATATTAATAAATAGCATAATTATGCTCTTAAAATAATTTAATGTTTGAACTTGGCTTTGTGTAATTTTTGAACTGTTCTACTCTGATTTTAAGATTAAGTAATGTATACCATGATATTTGTTGGTGTGCAGGGAAAAGTCTCTACATTCCTGGATTCTTACATTGAAGTATAATAAAAATAGCATGATATGGGTTGACAAATGACAAATCAATTTAATAGTATTCACATGGAGAAATTACATGGCTATAAATTATAAAATAACATGAGGTGAACCAGGACTATATCTCCTTTGCTAATACACCTGGGACATCAAGGATAGAGGACAGCTATACTTTACATGACAAGAGGGTGATGACTTCAATTTCTTGAGAAGGAGGACATGCTACTGATAAACCTACACCTGATGGGCATGTCCCAAACCTATATTGGTCAGGGTTATAAAAATGGGAGCAGAGGTTGATTCTTCAACTGGGAAAGGGGCAATGGACTGAGTTATGAAAAAGAGTTCTTCTCAGATTCTAGGGTCTTTATTTAATTAAAATAATCTGCATTCTTTAAGTAATTGTAACATTCTCCCTGAAGATCATGAGAACTCAATTGAGGGCCTCCCTGGTGGCGCAAGGGGTTAAGTCTCAGCACTATGAAAACTATCAGCAGCCACTGCAGCACCAGTTCGATCTCTGGCCAGGGAGCTTCCCACATGGCAGCAGACCTCTCTTGACACACCTGCTCTCCTCTCAGCAGTGTATTTCAGTATATCCACCTGTTCTGCTCCCCACTCTGTCTCTGGTGAATCCTCTCAACACCCACACACCTCGTGCCTACACCCCAGTCTTGTATGCATAAATAAATAAATCTTAAAAAAAAAGAACTCAATTGACCTTTTATTTTACTGAGGTCAAGATGGCACTTATTGGAAGACACCTTCTCTGGACATATTGAAAACAATCTACCCAACACTATTGGGAAGAACAATTCTACATCAGCTTTCTGAGGAATCCTTAATGTTATTTTTTAGATAAATTTTTTAAAAAAGGACAAGTAATGACCCAATTTCAAATTCCAAAACTTTAAAACTCAAATCGCACAAAAACTTTTCTGGTATTTCTAGTTTTTAATAAATATGATAAAATATAAAGTGAAATTCCAAATTTCAGGAAAAGGTTGCATTCAAAACCATTTGTTAACAGAATGATTTAAATAAGTCAATAAATTAATTCTAAGGCCTTCCTATTATGGTACAACGGATTAAGTCCCCGCACTATGAAGCTATCCATAGCCACTGCAGCACGTGTTCTATCCCTGACCAGGGAGATTCCTACATGTCACAAAAGACCTTTCCTGTCTTGCCTGTTGCTCCCCTCAGCAGTGTACTTCAGTCAGTCTGCCTGTTCTGCTCCCCAATCTGTCTCTGGTGAAACTTCTTACCACCCCACAACTCTGGCTTACACCCCAGTTCTTGTATGCATAAATAAATAAATTTTTAAAAAACAAATTAATTAATTTTACCATTCCAACTCCATTCTTCCTTTTGAGCTACACATTAATGAAACATATTCTGCTGGCAACAATGGAAAAGAAAATATGCACAAAAGAAAAAATACACCACATATTAAAAAACATTAGCTAATCTCCTTGATTTATTTTATTAAAATTAGAATTGTTTCAAACCTGGAAACTAATTGAAACTTTTATTTTATTCAAAATATTATTTGGGTCTCTTGAGCAACTCTAGAAATAACTATAGTAATCATTCTTTGTTCTCTCTGCCCTGCCATAATTTTATAACAGGAAATGATTGTGGTGATAGGCATACTATTTTATGTTAAGATTTATGAAGATCCCATGTAATAAGAAAAGCTTCATCTTTGTCTCAGTCATTTGCCCTTTTCTTAATTAAAGTTGTAATCACTATTCCCCTTTTCCATTACTTAGAAGACTGTAGTTTAGGTACTATTGTGCAATTGTAGATTTATCTGAACCTAGCTTTTCTAACTGAGAATCATATCTTAATTTCAGAGTTCATTGCGGCACTGTTCACAATAGCAAAGGTATGGAAGCAACCCAGATGTCCAAAAATAGATGATTGGATCAAGAAGATGTGGTACATATACACAATGGAATACTATTCATCATGGAAAGAAGATAAGCACATGCAATTTGCAGCGACATGGATGGAATTAGAGGGGATCATACTCAGTGAAATAAGCCAGAAAGAAAGAGAAAAATATTGAATGGTTTCACTTATAACAGGACTATAAGGAAACCAAATAGGAGAGAGACAATCAGCGGCGGTGGCGGGGGGGAGGAGGAGGGGAGGATAAGGACACAAAATGGAATAGAAAAGAACACAAGGGACCATGGAGATGGATCACGGGTGAATTGGTGGTGGGCTACCCAAGGGGAATACAAAATGTAAAAGACATAAATAACAATAAAAATATATATTAAAAAAAAAAAAAAAGAATGACCGTCATCTGAATCATCCGTCTTCTTTGATGACCCAGGTAAGCATGGACAAATATCCCTTTCCCACCCATTGAAGATTGCCCACGATGTAAATCTCCCATACATATTATTGATGTTTTTTCCCTCCTACTAATTTGTCTGTTGTTAATTTGTTCAACTGTCTAGCTTTAAAATAACTCAGGTAGGGTGGGGAAATTTTCCCTGAGCCCTGACATAATATGTATAGAAACTGAAAACATTGACCTGAATTCTTAAGTGTATTAGAACATGATTTATTTATGAGGAAAAATAGATAAAAAATTACTTGCAAGAACAAAAATCCTCAGTGAAATAGATTTTAGTAACACAATTGAAGGCACATTAGTGTGACTTCATTCAATTGTAAATAGAAGTTTGAAATATGTAAATATTATATTCAACTTATATTAAGTACAGAACACTTTAATAATGTGATTTTTTATTATATATTTTTAATTATTAGTGCAAATAAGACCTGGGGTATAGGCCAGAGGTGAAGGGGTGAGAGGATTCACCAGAGACAGAGTGGGGAGCAGAACAGGCAGATTAACTGAAATACACTGCTGAGGGGAGCAGGGTGCCAGAGAAGAGAGGTCTGCTGCACCATGTGGGAATCTCCCTGGCTAGGGATCAAACTCATGTCACGGTGGCTGGCAATAGCTTGACAGTGCTGAAACTTAACCCCTGCACCAAGGAGGCCCACATTTTTTGACTTTGAAAAAATAACTTTAACTAATGAACCATTAGTTTCATAACTAATCAAACTAAGTTAGGAGTTAACCCCTATAGGGTTAAATTGCTCTCAAACCCTAGAGGAAAAGAGAAATATAACTTAGTTTTTCTTTGAGATTTGTTTTCACAAACAGCAGCGACTAGAAGCTTATCAGTAAATGATAGTGCCTGAGCACACTTAGACACTGACATGAGCTGTGGCTGAAGCTTATGAAGTGGAGTAGTGGAAAAAGGATAAGACACAGAAGAGAGGTGAACATCAACATAAATTTAAACTCAAGTTACCTGAGTTCTTCATATTATCCCATGTGTGAGCAACCTTGTGACTAACTAGTTAGCTTCAACCAACTCCACTTTATATCCTTATTCTACTCCTTAGCAAAGAAAACGTAATCTTGGCAGACCTCTCCTGTCTCACCTGCTGCTCCCCTCAGCAGTGTATTTTGGTCCATCTGCCTGTTCTGCTCCCCACTTTGTCTCTGGTGAACCTCACCGCCCCACACTTCTGGCCTGTACCCCAGTTTATATGAAAACAAACAAAAAAAAAAGAAAATGTAATCTTTGTTCTCAATACCACTCCCCCAAATCAATATGAACCTCTTCCTCCTAGACAGAAGGTATATTTGAGTTGCTTTTTTTCCTATCTCTTTACTCATAGACTTGCAATAAGTTTCTTTCTCTTCTCAAAACCTGCCATCATATTTGGATTATTGGCAATGGCATCATTGTTGTGTAACATAATTAGTCTCATTAATTTATTTTCTTTTTTGATTATGGAGGAAACATTGGTTTACAACGCTGTATACGATTCAGAATGTAGGATCACATTTCCTTAGATGTATGTCACCACAGCATATTCATTGCCAAGGGACCCATTGTCATCCACCAG
Source organism: Scalopus aquaticus (assembly GCA_004024925.1). NCBI lineage: Eukaryota > Metazoa > Chordata > Mammalia > Eulipotyphla > Talpidae > Scalopus > Scalopus aquaticus. The sequence continues at coordinate 25,150 of PVIJ01003183.1, read as the reverse complement.
AATGCATTTGGACCCTTCCATTTTCCGCCCTCCATCTGCCCCTCTATTAAGCTCAATTGCAGTCATATTTATAGGGTTTGTTATTAGTTTGGTTCTGTTTTACCCTTTGTTTGGTTTCTCTAAATTCCATATACAAGTGAAATTCCCTGGTATTTGACTTCTTCTGTCTTTTTTTAAAAGATTTATTTATTTTTGCATACAAGCTGGGATACAGGCCAGAGGTGTGGGGTGGTAAGATGATTCACCAGAGACAAAGTGGGGAGCAGAATAGGTAGATCCACTGAAGTACACTGCTGAGGGGAGCAGCGGGCGAGGCAGGAGAGGTCTGCTGCACCGTGTGGGAATCTCCCTGGCCTGGCATCGAACTAACGTAGCCACTGCCGACAGGTCCACAGCACAGCACTTAACTGCTGCACCACCAGGGAGGCCCTCTCCTTCTGGCTTATTTTGCTTATCATCATTCCTCCACTTACACTCCATGTTGCAAATGACACGGAAAAAATTCATCTAATTTTATAGCAAGAATAATTCCATTGTATAAATATACTACATCTTCCTATTATACTACATCTGTCCTTGGTAAATAAGATAGTTACTATAAGTTGATTATTGGAAATGATGCTGCAGTGAATATAGAAATGAGCATATCATTTCACAATAATGGTTTTGCATTGTTTGGCTAGATATATGGAGTAGGATAGTTATGATAAATCTATTTACAATATTTGGACAAACCTACATACTCTTCCATAAGGACAGGATTTGTTTACATGCCCATCAACAATGTGCAATTGCTCCTTATTTTCCACACCTTTGCCAACATTAGTTGTTTCTCTTTTTCTTCCTTCCTCCCCCCTCACTCTTTTTTTCTTTCTTCTTCTTCTCCCCCTCCCCCTCCTCTTCTTCCTCTTTTTCTTCTTCTTCTTTCTTCTTTTTCTTCTTCCTCCCCATTCCTCTTCCCCTCCCACTCCCCCTCTCCCTCCTCCTTCTCCTCTTTCTCCTCCTCCTCCTCCTTCTCCTCTTCTTCCTCTCTCTCTCTCTTTCTTTTTAATTTTTTGAGATGGGTCATTCTTACAGATGTGAGATAGTATCTCATTGTGACTTTGATTTGCATTTCCTGGTAAATGATGAGCATATTTTTTTCTGCCTGTTGGACATCTGAATGTCTTCTTTGGAAAAGTGCTTGTTTAGTTCTTTTGTCCTTTTTGTTTTTAATGCATACAAGCGGGGGTGCAGGCTGGAAGTGTGGGAGAGTGAGAGGGCTCACCAGAGACAGAGTGGGGAGCAGAATAGACAGATCCACCAAAATGCACTGCTGAGGGGAGCAGAAGTCTGAGGCGCCATGTGGTAATCTCTTGGGCAGGGCATTGAACTGGCGTTGCAGCTGCCAACAGCACCACAGCACAGCGCTTTAACCCGCTGTGCCACTGGGGAGGCCCATCTTTTGTCCATTTTTTAATTAGATTATTTGTTTTCTTCTTGTTCACTTTTATGAGTTCTTGTTATATCTTATAAGATGCATGATTTGAAAATATTTTCTCTCATTCAGTAGAGTGGCTTTTCATTTTAATGATTGTTTCTTAGACTGTGCAGAAGCTTTTTCAATTGATACAACCCCCCCCTTTACTTGTATTTTATTTCATTTCCTTCCCTTTGGAGACTATTAAGTGACAGATAACAAAATCAATTTACAAAAATCACTTGTGTTCCTATATACAAACAAGTTAGAGGAGAAAGACATTGATCCCTTTTATAACTACAACAATAGAATTGAAATCCTATAGGTAAGGTACATTGAAAATTGTAAGACATTGTTAAAAGTCTAATTGATTCCTAACAGTTGATCATTATTATAAATTGTGTTTGTGACTTTAAAAATATATAATTTAAAATTTTAATAATAGTTTCATGTTATGATTATAATACTCTAAAATAACTTGACATCTGATTATTTAGTTATTTTCTATATATATTTTAACTCAGTAAGAATTTATACATACTTCTTGCACAAAATTCCTTAAGTAAGCTATTTCTGTTCCACAAATATGAGTTCTTATGCCATTAGTGAACCACTAAGTAATAATATAAATATATATCTTTTCTCTTAAGTTGATGTTGAATCTCCATATAGCATTATCCATACATATTTTTTAAACCTTTATTAATTTATCCTTACTAAATTCTGGGGTTAAGATGAGGGAAATATATTTTGCCCATATCACTTGTACTCTATTCTAGAAGGATTTTTATAGGGAGCACACTAGAATATCAACCAGATTCTCATCAGAATTATGAACAATCCTTAAACGCAGCAAGTCATTACTGATAAAGCAGTGAGAAATTACCTGTAATGCACTAGTATATTTAAGATTTTACTTTGTAATTTCCAGATTCATTGCATTTTCAAAATTTCCATGAGAGGACACTCATTTAAACAATTTTACTCTGTCTTATAGTTTGGTTTGTTGTTACTTCGTTATTCTAATTTGAACATTTGTTTGAGAGACAACAAAGTGCATGGAACAGAACAGTCTTTAAACTAACTTAATTTTAATAGCTTTGCCATTTTGAGTGCTGAAGCCATTCTGAATGGCTCTTGTGAGTTCTTGGCATTATTTAGCTTGATAGCTTGATTTCTGTGTCTTTAGCTTCAAGGCTGCCCGCTAACAGGGTCTGGGTAGCTGATTTTGTTTGCCCTGCTTAGCAACATTTTTGGGGGGTCGGGGTGGGGCAGGTTTATATAGCCACAGGTTGGCTCCTGAAACAAAAATGCACTAAGATGTTAAAATGCATGTGAGATGGGGAGCAGGATGTGTGCAGGGGTGTAGTCACTAAATTACTTCTGAAGAATTATCCCTTCTCATCTTATACTGGAGCACAAGCCATGATATGTTTATTAGAAAGTTCATCCTGTGACATATTTTTGCTTTTAAGATCATAAAATAACTCTCCCAGGAATTGCAAAGCAGATTATATAAGTATTTCAAAAGGTTATTCAATATAATCTTGGAAAGTGTCCTAATCATTGCCATAATGACTCACCATATTCAGTCTCTCCCTTCCTTTTTCGTTGCTGCTAATGCTCGTTTTATGTAAAACCTCAAGTGGAACTAGGATATATTTAGGGTAATGTTAGTTTCTGGGCAATAACAATTTTCAATTTAAGTTGCACAGTGTACCAGTGAATTGAAAGTCAGATACAAGGACACTTTTGGTTTTGTTTTTTTGTAATCAATCCCATACTCCATGCCTTTCTCCAATTTGGCAATGAGTTTCAGGTCTGTTTTTGGTTTTACGCCACAGTGCTTATTTGGCCTCCATCCCTCTCTGTGGGAGGAGACAAAAATCTCTTCAAGAATTGGCTCAGCTCTCCTCAGGCTATAGTGAGGCCTGCATGGCTCAAGATAAGAGAAGAAAGCCCTTTAAACAGCTAAGAATTAATCAGCCAACCTTACTTCAAGCTCCCTGCTATAACTGAGCATTTTAGTTTCAGAAGCACACTTACTTTGACCGAAATTAAATGAGACAGGTTCACTTAATTCTTCAGTATAAAAGACTCTTGAAGCACAGTTTAAACCAGTTACTTTGTGATGTCATGGAGCAAAGGGGCTAATTGAGCTCATTGGAAAGGGAAGGGCCTCTGGGTTTATATCAAAAGACGTTTGAAACAATTCCTTAAGTCTGGTTTGTACCTTTATAGCATTACATTTATATCATCCATTGTCATTTAACCAGAATGTTCAGTCCCTCCTCTATGTCAATATTATTTGTAACAGGAGAAAATATTTATGGGATACATATGATAGTTTAATTTTTCTTTGAAGCAATGTAATTTAAAGACTTTCTCACTGTATCTCAGAATGGCATTTCTACATCACAGTAAGATGAATTTTCCCGTTAATAATTATAGAAAACAGATTTATTATATTGATGTGTTGATAAAGGCCTCAAATACAAAATAAGATAAATGCAATAAACCTACGTATTTAACTGTTTTTAAGTTTTCTAATCAGATATTTACTCAGTAACTTTTTACCATCGTAACATAATTATGTGTACATGTATTTCTTTCATGTGTTTCTATTAATAAATCTAATAATTTTCAAAAAGTAATATTAAATAAATATATAAATATTTATAAGTAATAAATATATAAAAGTAATATTAAATTATATAGTCAAATTTCAAGGACATATTTACACAACATAGAGTTAGTAGTGATTCCTCATCCCATGTTCAGAAAAAGTCTTAAACCTGTTTATTAATTTCTAAATTAAATGGTTAGCCAATCAGGGTAACCGATATATGTCATTGATGAAAATAAATGCAAAGTATGAAATGGGTTTTAATCTATGATTCTAAGCCCATTAACTTAGTCAAAACTATTGAAAGATTTTCTTTCTGCAGACTGTTAGTAAAACAAACAAAAAATTCTCTGTTATTGACAATTTCTTAATGGATTTATTTACTACACACTGTAACCCTTCAACAGGCATTAGTCGTGCAAAAGACAAACCTTTAAAAAACATTGGAATATCTCCGATGTTGATTAAAACAACATCCTTCCTAAAAGGTTAAAGCTGTTTTGTGCATTCATAATGGATTTTGTGTTTGGTTAGCTCATAATAATGATTTTATTAATCATTTTCATGAAAATAAAAACATTTTATAGTGAAATGCAAGTTGAAAGCCTTTGTAAATTGGGAGAAATGTTTTTGGTACTGATTTATTTGGAGAAAGGGTGACAATAAGTGATCAACACAGTAATATTTATACATGAAAGAGAACTAGGATTAGTAACCTACTAATGTTGCACATTCGTTGGGAGGATGTTGATAGATGATGTTTACCATTACATGTGCTCTCATTATATCTACACATTGACATAAGTGAATGGATAATCACTGTTTTAATACCAAAATTGGAAAAAAGTCCAAATGTTTATCAATTGGAGAATGGATAATTAAATGCTCATGCATTCATATAGTGACTATTACAGGACAGCGAAAAGTGAAAAAAATACCGTTATATTTTATATTGGGGAAACATAAAAATTTTGTGGAAAGATTAAACCAAGTAACAAATATTCAATATGCATAATTATATCCCATACCTGTAAACATCAAACCCAACCAAGATTTTGGTCCTCCCTGGTGGCACAGGGATTAAAGTCTGAAGGCTATAAGCTATCTAATGCCAGCCACTGCAGCATGAGTTCCATCCCCTGCCAGGAAGCTAACCTCTCCTGTCTCTACCACTGCACCCCTCAGCAGTGTAATTCAGTAGATCCGCCTGTTTGCTCACCACTCCGTTTCTGGTGAGTCCTTTCACCCCTCATACCTCTGGCCCACACCCCAATTCTTGTATGCATAAATAAATAAAATAATCTTTAAAACAAACAAACAAAAAAACAGCAACCAAGATTTTGGAGTACATTTTATAGAACTATGTAAACGTATAAAATTAAGTAGAAAACAAGATAAAGTAAATACACACACACATACACTACTGAATAGATGTTATGTACTTTTAAAAAATATATAACTTTATCGTGATTTATTTTTATTTTAATCACTATTATGATTCTCATTCTCATTTGAAGATAGAAAATGACATACAGACATGAGATAGTATCCTCAAAGTCACACAGATATAAAGTAGGTGATCCAGGATTTATATCCAAAAGGCTGACTCATGAGGTTGGGTTTATTTCTTGTGGTTTTTAACCTATGGAGGATAATGCTTTTATTTCATTAAATTTATTTATTTTCTTATATCACTGTTAATTTGGGGACAATATTCGGCTTCTCCCTTCAGGTGTAGTCCTGTAGTTCTCCCACCACCAAACCATAGTCCCTTATGCTCTTCCCTACCTTGTTTTCACCCCTCTTCCTTCTCTTCCCCTACTGTATACCACAGACCTATGGTCAGCTTGCAGTCTTTGTCTTTTTCCTGAACTTTTGTTAATTTTCTCTATATTTCATATATAAATGAAACCATTTGATATTTATCTTTTTTACTTCAATTTATTTAACTCAACTTAATCCCCTCTAGCTACATCCAAGTTGCTTCAAATGGCATGGGTTTATCATTTGTGATTGCTAAGTAGTATTCCATTGTGCATATATAGCGTATCTTATTGATCCACTCATCTGTTTTGGAATATTTGGGTTTTCATATACTGGCTATTTGTAAATAGTGCTGCATTAAAGGTGGAAGTGAAGGTTTCCTTCAAATAAGTGTTTTTGTACTGTTCCAATAGATGCCTAGGAGTGGGATTGTGGGTCTCATGACAGATCTATTTTTAATCTTTTAAGAAACCTCCATGCTATCTTACATAGAGGTGGACTAGCTTACATTCCCACCTACAGTGATTATTTTTTTACTTCAATTTCATTTATTTATGCTCCAATTTTATTATTTCAATCTTTCTACTGTCTTTTAGCCATTTTGTTCTTCCAGTTCTAGTAGGTTAATTATTTTATTCTTTTTTTTTTTTTCATTTAGGATACTATCGCTATGTATTTCCCTCTCAGTGCTGCTTTTGCTATGTCTCATATGTTCTGGTAGCTCATTTCTTTACTTTCATTTCTCTGCAAGTATTTTTTTTTTAATTTATTCTTTGTTTTCCTTATTAACCCAGTAGGCCCTATGAGCAGTTCCACAAACCATTTCATATGTGGTGACACTGGCAATTTTTAATCATGCTGTTCAGACTCTACATATTAGAGTGTTTTCCTGCTTTTTTTGTGTTTTCTATATATTGATACCATTATAATTAGTGAAAATACTAGATATGATTTCAATATCATTAATTTATTGGCACTTGTTTTATGATACTTCATGTGGTTTACCCTTCAGTATGTTACATGTACACTTCATAAGAATGTGTATTTATAATTTTAGTGGATGGTGGTGGTGTACAATGCACTATAAATGGCTATTAACTCCTTCTTTGGTGCACATATATTAAGTGCGCCATTTCTCCCTGATGGGTTGACCCATTAATCATTATGGATGTATATAACTATGTCTTGTCGTCATCTTTATCTGAGAGTTTATTTTATGTGATATATTTATCACTGCACCTACCAATCACCATGTAACTTTTCTTGCAGGATTATTTTCTAACCACTAACTTTGAGCATATTCTTATCTTTGGAGCTCAGGTGCATCTCCAGTGAACAGAAAAAAAGTTGAATTTTGTTTTCAATCCAGTCACTTTGTCCATTTTACTTGGTACAGCAGTTTATATTTAGTGTGGGTATTTATATATCAGGATTTGTTACTGCCCTTTTGTATTTATTTTTCTGACTCTATCTACTCATTTCCTTATTCAATATTTATTAATTTTCTTCACTTTAATTGAGATGAGAGTTCTCCTTTCAGTATTTCTCACAGAGGAGGTTTAATGCTTGCAAGTTCCTTCAGCTTTTTTTTTTTTTTTTTCTGTTAAGGTCCTATAGGATGTCATATTTTAGGTTGGCAGGTTTTATATTTGAGTATTTTGAATATTTCATGTTTTTTCTTCTTATCCACAGTTTTTTTTTTCCCTCTGAGAAGTGTTGTAAACGATTGTAGTACCTTATAAATTATCTGTTTGTTTTTCTCCTAGCTTTCTTGTGCAGTCTCCTTTTTTTTCTTTTTGAATTCCTTCTAGTTACATCACTGTTTCTTGGTGCAAGTCTTGTTGCATTCAGATAATCAGATATTCTATCTGGTTGTCTATATGTACTTACATATTTAATTCATTTCTCCATATATGGGGCATTTTATCTATTATTTCCTTTAATATGTTATCTATTCTCCTCTCTCCCCATTTGGTCTATCCATTGTTCTTCTTTTGGTTTTCTTGATGGTGTCAAATAGTTCTTGAGTTGCCCCTGCATTTGTTTTTATATCATGTTTCTCACTCTTCTTCCGCTTGTGTACTTAGCACATTGCTATCTTTATATCACTAATTCAGTCTTCCATTTGATATATTCTACTTTCATAGCTTTATCTAGAGTTCTTGATCTATTATTTCGAGCTATTTACCCCTGGATTTCTGTTGTCATCAAATTTAAGTTTCAATTGTTACCATCTATCCATTGATTTTATTTCTGAATTCCTTAATTTGTTTTTCTGAGTTTTGTTGCAACTCTTTGGTTAATTTTTCTTAGTTCTCTTGTGTTATTTGAACACACTGGGTGCTTACCTTCTAACAATTGAGGAATAGTAACTAATGTATAGGACTGAAGATTAGCAAGCTCAGGTTTATTGCAAGAAAGACTCCTGACTGCAGGAGGGGTGTCCAAGGGAGGAGCCGGGTAATGTTGGGGGTAGGTTTACTTTTATAATTGCTTATGGGAACTTTCCGCTGTTCTGGTAATTCCCTACTACCCCCTTTGCCTCATTGCTCCTTTTTGCCCCATCTCAAGTCTGCCTGTTGGGTGCAGATTATGAAGCAACCACAAGCTACTGTTTCTCTCCTACACACGGCCTGAGGTTGCCAGCTTATGCCTGCTAGCTCCATGTCTAGCAGCCTTTGCCTGTTAACTCTCAGCTTCCTCAAGTACCCAACCTCAGTCTGTAATCTTGCAGCCAGCTCCTGCAGGCAAGCTCCCAAGCCAGTTAGTTCTCCACTCCCTCAAATTACTTTGAGTTGTCTTTCTAAATTTTCTTCTATCTCTTTGAGTTTCATTATTATAGCATTTTTTGACTCTTTGCATGATAGGAAGATATAATCTCCAATCTTTTTTGTGTTTAGATCCTGGAGGGGTGTTCTCACCTTTGCTTCATACTCTCCTGAAGTCCCATATTTCCAAACAAACATAATTTTGGTCTGTCCATTTTGGTATTTGAGGTCTCCCTATTTTACCACTATTTTTAATATCTTTAGTATTTGATTTTATTTACTTTTTAATATATTTTGGTCTTTGTTTACTCTGCATATACTCAGTTTTGAAATTGTTAACTCATCAAGATGGGGAGATAATTGGAAGGATTTAGATGTTGCTATGGATGATTTGGCCTGGTACTCTTGTAGTTTGAGGCAAAGTCAAAATTCCTCCTCTAAGAGGCTTGGAATGAGACACTTGGTAGTTCTTGTGCTTTCAGTATATCTGACAGCTACATACCAGTCACAGGGTTCGGCAAGAGGAAGTCTAGATCAGAATGCTTGTGCTGCTAGTATCCTTACTGTGTACTCAGAATTTGTGGAGCACCCCTGCTCCTGCACAAAATTTTCCCTTTTCTAAGGAGTATGCTTCTATGCAACCTCTGGTTCCTTTTCCCTGTGCCTCTGACTAAGTTGACTTGCCTGTCACTAGTGTCCCCAACTCCAGACCATCATCCACACTTTCCTCTCTCCATCTATCTTCTGTTTCATATAGCATGTGTCTTCTCAGTGTCTACTCTGAAGTTTGCCCTATCTCTTCTGACCAAAGGATAGTCAATTCTACTCCTATCTGAGAGATTATCTGTCCAATCATTGTCCCTCTGGTTTGCTGTACCAGGACCTAAAGCCTATGGAGACCAGTCTTATTGTTTCCTCTGCCAAGACCTATTATATCCACTCTCTTTGGCAGCACCTATTCCATTGCTTTATAGGACCTGATAGGATCGGATTGCTTCTAGGACCCTCTGCCAAGTTTTCTGGCATCTGTTGGTACCTACCACAGTGAGACTATTTCCTGGTTCTTCCTGAGGCTTTTTAAGCTCTTCTAAAGTCTACTTTGGTGAGGGCTGCTTCAGGTCTCCAGAGCTTGCTGGCTTCTGTGGAGGTCCTTGTATGATCAAGGCAGCTTCAAAGGCCTGTTGGGGCTTGCTGAGATCTGTAAATGCTTGTTGTGACAGACATACTCCTAGGAAGCTCCTCTCCCACTTACCAGGGCTTGCTGAGCACTGTAGAGGTCCTAACTTGGGGGGTCTTCAGCAGAGAACCAGAGCTCACTGTATTCTACATAGATGTCTGCAGTGACCTACTGTAATGACTTTGCTTCCTGATTCCTTTTCAGAGCTCACCAAAGCTGTGCTTATATGTGTGGAAGGCCAGTCATAGGTTTGCTTCTGGAACTCACCAAAACACTGTAGAGACCTGCTGTGGTGGGCTTGCTTCTGGATCCTCCCTGAAGCTCACTGATGCAGTACAACTGACTCTGGAGGCCTGGTATGGTGGTTCTGCCTTCTGGATCCTTCCTGTAGCTCACTGAGGCTGCATTGGTATCTAGGTAGCTCTGCTTCTGGATCCCATCCTGCAGTTCGCCTAGGTCTGTGAAGTGTTTCTAGGTAAGTGTGTCATGAGTTCTACTCTTCTGCTTACAGGGCCCACAGGGCAGTGGGAACTTATGTCACCAGCCTGGGTAGGCTACCTGCTTGGTGCTTTCCACTAATAACTGGGATTCTACTACCACACCAGATGTTATTTCTAATGCGTGCTGTAATCATTTGTTTTATTTCAGGAGTTTTTGGCTTTGTTCTGCTGCAATCTAGTTGTGAGTATCAGAGGAAGTGATCCCAGCATCTTCACTCTACAACCATCTTCCCACATCCCACAACCGTCTTGTTTTTGATGAATTTAAGAATGAATTTCCTAGAGCTGTGAACTTTCCCTGACTCATGTTATCATGTTTAATATGTATTAGAGTTGAAAATTTATTACTTCTATGTAAAATTTAGATAATTATATATGAATAAACCTTAATTGTGCATTTTAATGACTTTTGCAATGTATCCATCACTGTAAATCAAACCTCAATCATGATATAGAATATTACCTTCATCCCAGCAAATTTCAAGTTAATTCTTGCCCAACTTCTGAACTCTGGTATCCACTGTTCCCATACTTTTTTTTTTACCATCAATGACTTCACCTGCTCTAGAATGTAGCATAAATGAAAGAATAAAAAATATTCTCTTGAGAAATACTTCTATTACTATCTATACATAGTGTTTTCCAGATTTATCTATGTTTCTAAATTTTTCGGTAAATTATTTTTGAATAGTGTCCGTTTGTATGACTACCTTATAGTTTGATTACCAACTAACCCTATTAGTAGAAAGCTGGGTCATTTCTTTTTTTAAATTATTTTAAATAAAGCTGATATAAAGATTTATGGAAGGATTTTTGTGGACCTAGGCTCTATTCACCTTGATAATAATAATGAAGTTTAGAACTTTCAGGTAAGTATTAATTTTGTTTGAAAGAAAATGCCACATGTTTGTCAAAGTGCTTGTACAAGTTTATACATTTATCAACACGCTATGGAAAACTAATTGTTCAAATTCTCACCCATATTTGTAATTATTAATCTATTTAAATTTTAGTCCTTCAGGTGAGTGCATAGTTATATTCTCTGTAGCCTTCAGCTGAATTTCCTGAATAATGATATTGAGTACTCTCGTATGTTATTATGGGCCATTCATATGTCTTCATATGTCACCTTTATGATGTGTTTGTTAAAAATGTTGGGGCAACTATGTCAACATGTGTTATCATTTTATTGTGAGATGAACAAATTCTTTATATAGTCTGGGTATCACAACTTTATCACATGTATGTTTGGTATATATTTTTCCCCATCTCTGTCTCGCTTATTCATTTTCTTCATAGTGTTTTTGGATGAGGAAGCATTTTTATAATTTGATGAAGTCTATTTTTCTATTATTCATTGCTTTTGCTTTTTGTGACTTCTCTAAGAAATATTTGCTTACTCTAAATCACAAAGATATCTTTTCTTTTGTTTTGTTTCACATAGACAAATGTGAAGAAGGTGAATACGTATTGGATAACTTTAATTTGAGTAGTAACTATGGAAATTGAATACTAGAAATGAAGAAGGTATAATGAAAAGGACTTGAAGACATTGAAAAGGTTTGGAAGAATCATTGTAAAATATGTGGTACACAATGAAAAATCTAAAAAGCATACCAGCTGAGGTTACTTTATTATAGTAATAAAGCAGTGAATAACAATCACCTAGAGTAACTGAATGCCATCAATGTGTGAGAGGTGATGGGCAAAGCAATTCACATATACCATTATAAAGCAAAGTTAAATTGCATCATTCATAAGAGTTAGGTTCTGAAGTCAGCTAATAGGTGATATTTCATGTACTTAAATATGTTGTTTAATAATTTCCAAGTAAGGATATATCAACTTCTTAAATCTAAGACAGCTCGGTCTTCCTTTAGCACTGAAACATATTTATAGTTTAGTTTGAAAATGACAGCTTGCATTTTTGAAATTAAGTTGCATGAAAAATATTATCTTTATTTAAAAGATTAGCTGATTTACATCCCACATGTCATTCTTACAATAAGGTAGAGATTTATTTTGAAGATGGTGAGAGGATTATCCATTCCATTTGTATTATTCTTTTCTTTATTTAAGATTTATTTATTTATGCATACAAGCTGGGGTGTAGGCCAGAGGTGTGGGGTGACAAGATGATTCACCAGAGATAGAGTGGGGAGCAGAAGAGGCAGATCAACTGAAATACACTGCTGAGGGGAGCAGCAGGCGAGGCAGAAGATGTCTGCTGCACCATGTGAGAATCTCCCTGGCTGGACATCGAACTCATTCTGCAGTGGCTCTGAATAGCTTCAGAGTGCTGGACTTAACCAGTTGTGCCACCAGGGAGGCCCTCCATTTGTATCATTCTTTATTCTTAAAGCAAAAGTATTTTGAGTAAATTAAATATCCAGGTAATATATATTTATTGATTCATACAAAGCTTTCAGTAGAGAAGATAACATTTTGATTTTAAAAATGAGACGATTAAGGCTCAAATAAAATTTTATATAATTTAAGTAAGGTCAAATAGTTAATAGGTAGCAGAGTTGAATTTCAGTTCAAGCCTCCTTGAATCTAAAACATGTTGTATGATGTCAGCACAGAGTTGTATCTTTTAAGATTAACATATATGGCTGTAATTCTACTATTTAAAGTAAAAAAAAAGAGAAAATAGATTGTGATAACCTTGACAATTGGTCGAAGAGAAAAAATAGAGATTAAAAATGACATTGGCTTTTAGGGCCTCCCATGTGGCTCAACGGGTTAAGTCTCAGCACTTTGCAGCAATCAGCATGAGTTCGATCCCTGGCAAGGGAGCTTCCCACATGGTGCAGCAGGCCTCTCCTGTCTTGCCCACTGCCCACCTCAGCAGTGTACTTCAGTCAATCTGCCTGTTGTGCTCCCCATTCTGTCTCTGCTGAATCCTCTTACTACCCTGCATCTCTGGCATGCACCCCAGCTCTTATATTCATAAATAAATAAATCTTTAAAAAAATGACATTGGCTTTTAGAGAGATTGATGCATTGATGAAATAGTTTATCTTAGGACCTTCAAGAGTTGAGGAAAAGAGGTAAAGCAAAGTTAAATACATATTAACACACAGAAACAGGTCAGATACTAAGATTTAATACAGTTCAATTATACATAAATTGAATTCCTACTGTATTTCACTGGGAAATTAACAATGACTATGGCATGGTGGTCTAGCTATGGAATGTTATACAAGTAAGGGACAGTTTTAGTGTGATGGAGTTTGGAGAATATAGTAGAGAGTAGATGTAACAGTACTTGAAACATTGAGTCCATCTGTGAGGGTATTAGAGTTGTAAACATACATGCTCTGGGAATGAGTCATTATTTAGTAGCAAAAGTCAGAAACACCCTAAAATAAGTTTGTGTTTATGAGGCACATCATAGTTCCCTAGGACAGAAATTATAACAAAGATCTGTGAAGACTAGAAGTGCTGAAATATCAATTTATAATCTAAATCCTATAAATGTCCATGCTTTGTTCTGATAAAATCTACAGTGGATAATATTTGATACATAAAAAATTTCCTTAAGATAAAACAAAACTTTTGATTAGTGGGATTGCAAGATGATTCAAATAAAAAGTTGTGAAGATCTTATTACCCACAGAAACAATTATATGCTATCTTCAAAGTGTTTATTCTTAACAAATGAATGATAAAGAGCTATCATAGCAAAATAGTTAGTAATAGTTACAAATTAATAAAGAATCATAGGGCATTTTATTATTTCATAATCCTATGTGGGGTTAATTTAGTTTTCAAAAAGACTCAGCTACTGACTTAAAAAAGACATAAGAAACTTAAATCCATGCATATTGAATATTACTAATCTATTGGATTGTTTTATTTTAGCAGGCTGTATAAAATAATAATAATAATAATAATAATAATAATAATAATAATAATAATAATAATAATACTATGCGAACATACGGATGTTAGGGATGAATGTGCCTGTGTATTTTTTAGTGCATATCCTATCTTCAAACCATTCAAAGAGAATTGAAAAAATATTTTTAGTCAGTTCAGTGTATTTTAAGTAATGATTTTAAAACTTGAAAGAGACTTCAAAGAAATGAAAATATTGTGCTCTGTGCGCTCTTATTCCCCCTACGGTCATTTTCTTGGCAGCATTCTTCACAGTCCAGGTAGTTGCCTTTGCCAATACCAGTCTGCTGGGAGACAGTTGTGCATTGGGCATCTGCCTTTTCAAGGAGAGAAATGTCTCTTCTGCAAATCTTTTTTCTATATCTTCTCAAGTCTGAGAAACCAGTCACCTAGTTGTCACTCCAAATGTTGTGCCATATGCTAATATGACAAGAAGCTTCATTGTGATATATTTCTTTTTTTTTCTGCAGGTCAGCCCTCTCTGAGAACTGACAGGTTAGTCCAAGCACATCGACAAGGAGGATTGCTTTCACACCATGAAATGGGGCTCACTGTCTACTCAGGCCATGCTTGTACGGGGTAGATAATTTAGGAATGGTCTACCACAATTTTGTCTCAGATCCGATCCCTGGAAGAAGCACACAGCTCAAATGATAGACAAAATATTCACCTTCACAAAAAATATTTGTGCAAATTTTTCATTTCAAATGAGTCATCTGACAGCTTTGAGGTGGATACAATTTGATAATGAATTTATCTAAAGTCTGTAAGACAAACTTGAGAAGTTATTAAGGGCTTGCTCTTTTTTGATACAAATGGGAACGAAAAAAATCTATGAAAAATAAGAACAAAACTAGAACTCCACACACAAGCGGCATAACAAGATTGGCTCCTTTTCACCCACTAAATGGCAGGACATGGGGAACTGAAACTCGAACCTTGCTGTACAAGCTGCGGGGCTTGACCACCATTGCTGCAGCCCACTGCCTGAGCAGTGGCATCTAGGGGCTGAGTGATGGTGTTCGTTTCCCACCCTGGTGTTCCAGCAGCCATGTGTCTGCTCTGACCCAAATCATCAGCAGCAGCAGGTGGCAGTTGGGAGTTCCCGAAAGCTGCCTGGAGCATGTCACCTGCCAGCATCCTCGCCCCTGGGGCCAGCCAGGCTTGAGTCTGGAGCCCATCAGGCTCTCCTGGGGGTGGCAGTGTTTGCCCAAAATGCTGCCTCTGCACATCACCTAGGCTACTCTGAAGACTACAAGAATGCTACACGGATGCCCACCTCAGAGGGCTGAACTTCATGGCTGGCCCTGTGCTAGCTGGGTTTGAGTGTCACTTGGGTCTCTAGCATGTAGCCCCAGAAACTGCTTGCAAGCAGTGCAAGTGGCAGAGGGTGGTAGGTATTTTACTGCCTGCCACCAGTGGCCCCACAGTAGCTCAGGATGTGGACAGAGGCCAGCAGTGATGGTGAGTGCACGGGTTCCCCTACTATATGGCCTCAGGGCATGCAGTCCCAAAGGAGGCAAATTTGCCCTCTGTCAAAGCAAGATCCAGCATAGGAGACACCAACTAGTCCTTTGACTCTTGTTTCAGGGCTACCAGGAGAAACCTGCGACTCACTGGTCAAGTTCTGGCAGAAGCGAGGTCTTGGGAATCCCAGGCCAACATGAGGGGCTCTCAGCAGAGCCCACCCTGCAGTAGCTGAGACCTGCATCTCAGAGCTGCTGCACCAGTCCCACTGAAAGACTGCGATATGCAGAGTGCCTCCTGCCCCACTAAAGCCTGCTCTGGCTGTGGCTCCTTCCTTGAGGTCAGGGCAGGGTGTGTCTGTGCAGGAACCAAATTTGCCTTTTTATATTAAGTGACTGGATCGCAGAATCAACCAATCAGATGTGTCCAAAATGAACCAAACATGTTCAATCAGTTCATTAGTTAATTATTCAGATCAAAAATCAAGAATGAGCTGATTCGCTCTAAACGGTCTAATTGTTTACTTGAATTGAAAACTGCCCAATCTGACAGGTAGGGTGGGGGACCCTGAAAGGGATGTATGACAGAACAAGACCCAGCTTAGGCAATCTGTTCCTGGCCTCTGAAGAAGAAAGAAGAGAAACAAAGATCTGGCTGGTGTCTCTGCGTCTGGTCCTACCTCTGCAGGAGCAACAAAGGCCCTGGGCCTGGTGTCTCAAAGAGTGGTTTGTTGTTTGTAGACAAACAACTCACAAAGAGCTGTTGATGCTGATGTCTTTGACACCAATCACCTTCTGGTGACCAATGGTGACCAACACTACTGTCCAATGCTATATAGCACTGTTGACAGATGACTGACACTCTGTGTCTGGTCATCTCTTAGAGATGTTTACTGCTTCTGGTCATCTAGTACTGCTTCCCAGTGCTGCTGTCTGGTCAAACATTCAGCTGTCTAGCCCAACCTTCGATTATTGCTGAGGGCTGCTACCATATCATCTCAGCAACCCTACTTCTGAGCACCTCTAGTTGCCACTGTGAGTTGGATCCTGGTCCAGTGCTTCCCACAAGCTCCGTGACCTTCTTGACCAGACAGGGCCATCTTAAATGATCTGCCTTTTGTTTAGGACTTTTAGACACTGTGGACACTATCTCTGGGGAAATAGTCTTGTGGACTTTGAAACTCTTTGTTATCCCTGTTTGTTAAATAAACTCCCTTGTAGTTCCTTGAACCTAAGTGGTTTTGCATTACTGTGCATGGTGGTAACACACAGACAAAGCCCCTGTCCCTTTTGTGGCCCTGTCCTTGGACAGCTATAACCCTGCTATAGAATTGTTTCAGATTGATGGTAGTAATGTGTGTGAGTTTAAGTTTGAAGAGTAAAATTTGTTTGGGAAGGGGACCACTATTTTTTTCTGTATGTGTTTCTACTTCAAGAATCAGTTTTATCAGATTCTGAAATCAGATCCTGAAATTCAATTTTTCTGAGTTTCACTCGCTTTTTACAGGCTTCATGGATTCAATGCTGACTTAACTCTCAAGGGACTGGTGATAAACGGCAATGTCAATTTATTTACAGTGGAATATTTATCTGGCCTTCAGGAGCTTCTCCAGTTTGTTCAGTGGGAATATTAGCAATCCTCACTGGGAAAATGTTTACTAGAATTAAACTAGACTACTCAATAATTTGACTGAGAGAGGGGAATTACAGTCTCAGAGTACTTTTAACACATTCAAGTAAGTCAATGTCATTGTCATGAACGCCAGAGCTGAAACCTTTTGAACAAAATGCTCAAACAGAGGCATTTGGGTTTAGAGGCTTTCCTATCTTTCTTACTGTGACCAGTCTTTTTGTACTACATTTGACCTATTTATTCCTATATCACTGGTCAATGTTTCCTTCTACAAAAGTCTGCTTTCCTTAATCTGCCCTATGTCTTATAGCCCTTGACTCCATAACTCTCATTTCACTGAGATTCCTCGGAGTATGGATCTGAATATCAGGAAAAAGAGCAACAGTGACTTAATGATTTCTGAGGTACACAGTACTAGTCACAGATCAATTATTTTAGATTATCTTTAAAGAAATTAACTGCATTCAATGGAGGAAATTTTAGTTCCATTCAAGTGCAACTGCCTAAGTTTTGGTAATGGGAGTTTTGGCACAGCAACTCTACATAGTAGTGCTATAGATGTGTATTTTCTGGAAAAAGGGAGAATTGACATTCTCTTCTATTCTTTACAGGACAAATTATAATTTGACTGTTTTATTCAGTTCTACTAGTACCACATATTCATTCATTTAATCATCAATATTTAAGCATACAATGTATTCCAGTCAAAGCATAAACTTGGATTATGTTAACAAAATTAGTTTGCAATAAGGATATCACATGTTATAAGGAGGAAAGAGAAAGGTGCCTTAATAATATTAATAATGACATTAATAATAATGGCACTAAACATTACAAAGGTATCTACTTTTAATCTATTGGTACCTGTGTTAGATTATGACCTGCCTTCACTTTTTTCCATAACTCATTTCAGCCTCAAAACAACATATGATATTATTTAGTATGTAAAATACTATAATTCTCATTTTATAAATAATAAATGGAATAAATGACTCTAGATCATACAGCTTTTAAGTGACAATGTTGCATATTAATTATTGTTGCTCTTACCTGAATTTCATATTATTATTCACAGTGTTAGACTTTTGGAAAAATTATAGCACAGTGCTATGTAAAAGATATGAAAAATAAACGTGGTGAGAATAGAAGTAGTTAGTAAAGGTTTCTGTTCAGGGAATTTTTGAAACAGGAAGCAAGACAGAAACTGAAGATATACAGTGCCTTGAGCCAGAAGATAAAACTCAGCAAAGAGCAGGGGGTAGAGCATCTAACCTTTTAAAAGAACCACAAATAGTTCTGCATGGCTGAACTTTAGGGGGAAAGTTAAACATAAAACTGGAGTTGGACAAAATCCAAATTTTAGAAAACTTGAACATTTTCATAAGAGGCTTAAGTTTTATTCTGTTAGCAGTGAGAAGTCACCAAAGAATATTAAAATAGGGGAGATGTACAAACTGTATCTGAATGAATACATGTCAATGTTTGAAAATATCCTCTACTTCTCCAATTGAAGGATAAATAAATGTTATGCTTTTTATGTTTTTGTGAAGTAGGTCTACTTTTATTAATTTAGATATGCAGTTATATAGTATAATATAACTTTAAAATAAATTTAGAGTTTTGTTTCATTTCACTTGATCACTTAACAATTCTCTATTAGTACCTCTCTGTAACTTTAATGTCTTTTGGATCATTTAGCCTGTGTTATGAGTTTGCTAAAATGCTTTTCCAGAATACATCACTTTACTTCTATGGAAGTTATTTGGGATATGGTATATTGTGAATCCACATTTCAAGCTGCCATTGGAAACAAAATTCTATTACCTAAGAGTCCTATTTCTTAAAATGAATTTATATTTTTTATTTTTTAAAGATTTATTTATGCATATAAGCTGGGGTGTAGATCAGAGGTGTGCGGTGAGAGGATTCACCAGAGACAGAATGGGGAGCAGAATAGGCAGATCGACTGAAGTACACTGCTGAGGGGAGCAGTGGGTGAGGCAGGGAAGGTCTCCTGTGCATGTGGGAATCTCCCTGCTAGGTATCGAACTTGTGCTGCAGTGGCTGCAGATAGCTTCACAGGCTGAGACTTAACCTGCTGAGCCACCAGTGAGGCCCCCTAAATTTATCTTTAAGACAGGAATCAATGTAGAACTCAATTTATCTTTAAGAATTTACAAAGTTAGGGCCTCCTTGGTGGCTCAGCAGGTTAAGCGCAGTGCTGTGGAGCTGTCCACAGGACATGCATGGCGCAGTGGACCGCTCCTGCCTCACCTGCTGCTCCCCTCAGAAGTGTATTTAGCTCGATCTGTCTGTTCTGCTCCCCACTCTGTCTCTGTTGAACCCTCTCACCGTTCTACACCTCTGGCCTTTACCCAGCTTGTATGCAAAAATAAATGAATCTTAAAAAAAAAACTTTGAAAAGTTACATTTATATTGTTTTTATAAAATATTATAGATTGACTTGTGCAAACAGCATAGAATCCTCATAATTGTTAACTAAAACATCAAGAAATATTATTATAGGGCCTCCCTGGTGGCGCAGTGGTTGAGCGCTGCGCTGTGGAGCTGTCGGCAGCAGCGATGTGAGTTCGATGCCCAGCCCGGGAGAAAACCACATGGTGCGGCAGACCTCTCCTGCCTTGCCCGCTGCTCCCCTCAGCAGTGTATTTCTGATCTGCCTGTCCTGCTCCCCAATCTGTGTCTGGTGAAGCCTTTTGCCAACCCACGCCTCTGGTCTGTACCCCAGCTTGTGTGTATAAATAAATAAATCTTAAAAAAAAAGAAATATTATTATAACTATTTTTATTTAGTACCTATTATGTGTTCTACATTTTAAAGATTTATTTATGTAATTTTTCTCACGATTAAAGCCAAATCAGGGACTCCCTCATGGCCTAAGGGATAGGTCTCAGCACTACCACTGTGATGGCCCTCCTTAGTGGCCTGATTTTAGTTCCTAAACAGGGATCTAACCCACATGGCATAGCAGACCTCTCCTGCTTTGCTCACTGCTCCCCTCAGCAATGTATCTCAATAAAATCCCCTGTTCTGCTCCCCATTCTGTCTCTAGTGAATCCTCTCAACCCCCACAATTCTGGCCTACACCCCAGTTATTCTACTTGCAAATAAATAAATAAATAAAGCCAAATCATCTTAAGCTTAAAGTACATTTACTATGGAATTTAGTATATGCTCATATAGAATGTATACACAATGAATCTTTTCTGATTGAACAAACAATTATAACAAATGCTGTTCCTAGGAAGATCAATTTCTTAAAATATGAATTCATTTTAATTGTGTCTTTTAATACTCAGTTGCCCTTAGCAATGTTATAAGCTATCAGTAAACAGTGTATGAGAATCACATTTTGAAGTTCTTGGCAAAACTTGGGTTTGTAAAAACTTGGATCATTTAATAGGCACAAAATGGAATTTCTGTATAGCTTTAATATATTATTCCTTGCACATACTAAAAGTTAGCATATTTTTTCTGGATTTATAAACAATTTGGACTGGCTTTTCTAGGAATTTCTTGTTTATGTTCTAAGCTCATTTTTGTTGTTAGATTGTCTCATTATTTCATAGCTTACTTTTAGTAATATTTCATACATTTTGAACTTAGATTTCTTTGCTGGTTTTGTTTTTGAACAATTTTATCCAAGTCTTGGCTTCTGTTTTAGCTTTGTTCACCATACTTGTGTTGAAGAGGCATTTTCCCCTTCAATGCAGCAAAATGTTAGAATATCTTCCTTTGGAGATTCACCATTTCAATTAATGTCCCTAATACCTATCATATGGATATATATCGATAGACAAAGGAACCATCAAATGCATTATAGATTGAATGATGAATAATTCTATATAAAGATGACAAAAAGATAATACACTTTAAATCATACTATGATTTGAATGATTTTCAGGAAACAAGCTGTGTAAGTTCAAGGTATTATTAAGCAGAATAAAAACCAGACTTAGTTCAGACTGCACACATTAGTCATTCATTTCATTTTATATATTAAGTATTGGGGTTCTTGGTTTTTTAAATGTCAGGTATTTTCTTTGATGTTCTTTGACATTTTCTATAAACCTAGAATCCATTTTTAACAGAACAAGCTTAGTTTGTGAAATGTCACTTGTTATTACTTTCTTGAAATACATGAGTGAATATAGGGTTTATCATTGTGGTGGTATATGTAATACTTCAGTGGATACTTATGAAACACCTTGCTTCAAGAGCTAATTAATTTTCCTGGTACCAAGGTAAAAGTGGTGGCCTTTATTAAAAAATCAGTTTTTATAAAAGGAAGAATCAAAGAACAAAGGGTCTGTACTGCCAGCAGGTAAAAGCCAATCTGACAAAGATCAGATTTTAATGTAAATCTGATGTAAATTTTAATGTTATGTCAAATGAAGATGTTTTGCTCTTCTACCTTCAACTCCAATAACAGAATCTTTTACCTATGTTACAGAATTCATAATGCCTATACTCGAGTTATCTTTCTGATTCTCAAAGCTTTATGCTATTGGTTATATATTAAACACGTCCACTTTTGAGAAGGAAATATTGTTTAATATTTAGTTGTGTTAAGGCTCAGTTAAATCGTAGCTATGTTTATCTACAATAAGTACCTAAACCTTCTGGTGCAAGTTTGTATTTTGATTTTTTTTTTTTTTTTACTTTCTTTTCCCTTTAACTTACCAGCTCCCTTATCTCTTCAGGAGACTCTTTTACATTTGGATCCCTGAGGCTCTCACATTGTCTCATCTCCCTATTCAATACAGCAACCTGTATAGATGCTAACATTGATTTCATGGTGATTTAAAAATGTGTGCAAAGTCTTTGACATTTTATCCTCATCAAATGTGAAGTCTGATATCCCTCTACTTGGTTAATTTCCCAGGTTTTTGTAATCCCTTCTGACTAATAACAGGTGCCAGAAGTGTTATTGCATGACTTCCAACTAAATCATAAAGGGTGATACAGCACCCCTGTCTTGGGACTATTGCTCTCTGAAACTACACCATTTGCTGAAGAAACCAAGTAGTCACACAGAATGAGTGAGTGTGACTGATATGACCACAGCCCCAAAAGAGCTCCAAACCAACAGGCAGCATCAAATGCAAGGCAGATGTATAGGGTAATCTACAAATATTTTCACCCTCTTAACTGCTGTGTCCTTCATTTTGATTCTGAGCAGAGCATAGAAAAGTGGGTTCCAACAAACCCAGGCAAAATCACAGGTACATGAGCAAACTCTAAATTATTATTATTATAATTCTTTAAGTTTTAGGTTTATTTGAATATAGTGAATATACATTTTACTTGCACGCATTTATTTAACACTCCCTATATGTTGATATTGTGTTCCTTGTTAAGGATGAAAGGAGGAAGCAAAGAAACAAGAGGCTTTGCAGGCTACATCTTATGACATAGGCAATATTATTTGGGGTAATTATATATATTATCCTAAATAATTCTTAAAATAACCTGTAAAGAAGGTACAATTATTATATTCATTTGAATAGGAAAAACTAAGAGAAAGAAGATGAGATCTGATTGGCTAACATAACTAATGACTATAACAATGATACAATTTTTTTTTTTTAATTTTTTTAAAGATTTATTTATTTATACATACAAGCTGGGGTACAGGCCAGAGGCATGGGGTGGCAAGAGGGTTCACCAGAGACAGAGTGGGGAGCAGAACAGGCAGATCAGAAATACACTGCTGAGGGGAGCAGCAGGCGAGGCAGGAGAGGTCTGCCACACCATGTGGGATTCTCCCTGGCTGGGCGTCGAACTCGCGTCCCGGCTGCAGACAGCGCCACAGCGCAGTGCTCAACCTCTGCGCCACCAGGGAGGCCCCCAATTTTTTTTTTTTTTAAGATGCATTACTCACCTCTGCTCTTTCTTTCTGTCAGAGGATGACTAGGATGTGTTTACCAAAAATGAAGTATCCAGATAAGTTTATTTTTAATTATTATGCAATTTAACAAAATCCATATTAGAAATACAGGCATAGGAACATAGATGGTAGAATGATTTTTTTCTTACCTTTCAGAATGAATGAAGATTTCTTTACACTTTTGTATAAGAGTTAATAGTCTCTTAGTGTTAAAAAAAGGTTTGGGAGGAAAAGAATTAACAAGAATTCAGATCAGAGGGAGAAATAATTCAAAGGCAAATAAATTTAAAGTGCATGGTGGTAGGTAGGGAAAGAGGAGTTCTGGCTGATACGAAGACAGGCAACACAGAAAGGTGGGATAGGCAGAGCGGGGCGAAGGTAAGCAGTCCGATAAAGAATTGCGGGATACGTCATTTCAAACAAAGGAGTTTTCATTGTATTCAAGAATCAAGAGGAAGATGGGGATGTTTAAAATAAGGAGTGGTTGACCAGATCATCAGTCTGAAGACAGCTTGGACTGCTATGTGGAAATATAATTTCACTTGTTAAAAATATTAAGGAATATAGCATAACAATCCTTGTGAGGATGAGCCACATAATAAAGTAGTAGTTGGAATGAAAAAACAGTATCCTAGAGAGATTAAAATAATTACTTTGGGAATGATCTCCATGGTTGGTTATTGACCCTGGACTGGATGGATGGTGATATTTGATTCAAAATTGAGTTGAGATAGATGTGTATGTGTAGGTGGGAGAATATTATAAATTGTTGAATAAGGAAAAATTTTAAAACATACAGAATACAAAACCAAAAGTTTAAGCATATAGCTCAATACAAAGGTCATATTTAAAAGGTAGATATTTGGGAGTCAATGGGAGGAATAGAGAGGGAAGCAATGACAATAAATGTAATTACTTAGCAAAGACCCAAGGGAGAGAACAGAGAATAGAAACATAAGATAAGCAGATATAGTCAGGGGACTAACAATTCAAAATGAGTGAGTGAAAATGAATGAAGAATAGATGTTAGAAAAAGGGGACATAAGATAATTTTTTAGAATTCAAGGCAAAGAAAGGAGCTAAAAGCATTACAGACACAGAAAATTTAAGTGACATACCTGCTCCTAAAAAGCTATTATCGTCAGGATTTAGGATATGATTGTGGACGTTAATTTGTAGAAGTAGAGTGGTAGTTTGAAGAGGGTGAACAAAGGCAGACTTGATACTGCAAAAAGAGCAAAAGGGAAAGAAAAAGTTTCAAGAGCAGGGAGTTGTTCTAGGTTCTTACAACTTAGCAACCTCCCAAATTAACCCATTTGCACTCTCGAATATTTTGTTTTTAAAGATTTTATTTATTTATACATACAAGCTGGGGTACAGGCCAGAGGAGTGGGGCGGCGAGAGGGTTCACCAGAGACAGAGTGGGGAGCAGAACAGGCAGATCAGAAATACACTGCTGAGGGCAACAGCGGGCTGGGGGGGGAGGTCTGCCGCACCATGTGGGATTCTTCCCAGCTGGGCGTGGAACTCGCATCCACACGCTGCGGACAGCTCCACAGCTCAGCGCTCAACCGCTGCGCCACCAGGGAGGCCCAACTCTCTAATATTTTTAACACAATTGCTTGTGTTTGAGAAAGAGAAGTAGGAAACACAAGAAGATTGTAAAAATAAATCTGATGAAATTGAGTTTAAGAATGAAAAAACATCCTTGCAATATATAGAGACACCTTTTAAGCAGTTTACTTGCAGGCAAGGATAGTTCTTCTAGGTTACCAAGGGGAAAGAAAAAGTGCTGAGACAACAAGAAGGCAGACACTGGCAGAATATAGTACAGGGTGAGTAACAGATATGATGGCAGAGGCGTGGGCATGGTCTTCTGATTGCTCTATTTTCTCAATGAAATTGAAATCATGTACCTGCTGGCGTCAAAAGGGAAAAGCTCA